>CAUYSK010037102.1:0-16026 GCA_963575035.1 Avahi laniger | reverse complement strand
TAACAGATCAACACGTAAGTGCATATATAAGAATTGCATCTATTAGATATTGGGCAGGGGGGAGGGGGAGGAGGGAGGAGGGGACGGGTATATGTGTACACAAAGAGTGCAATGTGCACCACGCAATGGGATGGACATATTTGAAACCTGGACTGGGGGGGGAGGGGGGGCAAGGGCAACACACGTAACTTAAACATCTGTACCCCCATATTATTCTGAAATAAAAAAAAAAAGAATCAAGATTGGATAAAAAAGCAATTGAATAGGAAGAAGTAAATAATAAATGCCTGTGTGAATGACAAATACTCCATCTTTATAGAGGTTATTTTATTCATGTTTTTATAAAACATTCTTTATTTATAAGGAAATATCCAGCCCACAAAAATTATTAGCAGGCTAATGGACTATCTAAAAAGTTAAATATAAACAATGATTGAAAAAGATTGTTCAACTGAATAAACGGGATGGCATAACATTCCTGCATATATGAAATGTATCTCTGTTATTTTACTTATCATTCACATAAATTTAAAAATTTGGTGGAAGGGGGCATATTTCTCTGCTATTTGCTATATTTTCCTTTTAAATAGCTAATTTTCCTTCTCATTTCCAGATTCATCAGTCTTCCTACTACTTACTTACATTCCCTTTTTAGTCAAAATGTGTTTCTCAAAAAATTCCTGACTCTCAAACTTCATAGCCATTACTTGTATTCTCATCTCTTTGTCCCAGAAAACAATGAAATAAAATAAATAAATGGTGAATTTTCTTGATAAGAAAAGTGGTCATATATTAAGTGCTCTAATACCTGAAATATTAACATTGTAGTGCAACAATTTTCTCCCTTAAAATTAACTGGGATTCTATTAAATAGCATTCACTGAAATTTTCACAACGTAATGATGTGTGTCCCTATTAATCCCCTTGTCATCTATAGAACTGGACTCATACTTAGTCCCAGAATACAGCATTGAGGTTTTTCATCTTAGCTCCAGAATCAGGAAATCCCCCTATTATGCTATTTCATTAGTATATGTCATGAGGAAGAAAAAAATCATTGAAACAATATATTTGAAAGGATCTTTAAACTGTTAACCACACATACACATCTAAAGTAGAGAAGTAAGTTTTTTTCTCTATGTTGAACAGTGTTACCATCCAATTCATATATGCACATATTTATTTGTTCATTCATTCAGCAAACATTTACTGAGTATATCTTACATATTGGATTCTACTACATCATGTGAAAATAGTAAGTATGCAAAATTATAATATATGTAAATTTATTTTATTTGCAGTTAACATCATTATTTGAGGGAAAATAACTTATCGGCCACTTTTCCCCTTATTGCATAGAATAGTAAAACAAGGCATGCTTCATTGTCCTTCCTTAATTTCTGCATACTTCCTTCTCTTGTATACATGATTCCTATGAGAAGTCAGAAAGCAATAGTGTAGAATAGCTAAAAAATATTGTCCTGACTCCATTTGAAAAGTTTTGAGCTGGGCATGATGGTGCCTGCCTGTAATCCCAGCTACCAGGGAGGCTGAGGTAGGGACATCCCTTAAATCCAAGAGTTAAAGACCAGCCTGGGCAACATAGTAAGACCCCTTTCCAAAAAAAAATTTTGAAATGCCAAGGGCCACTACAGATGAATTGAAGTATTTTAATCACTTACCTATTATTTGATACATTACTCTCAACTGTGGTATTTACTTATTTGGTAAGTATATTTGGCTTCTAAAATCACTGAAAAAAATTAAATCTAAGTTGATTTAATTTTTGAATGGACTTTGGTAAGTGTACCTTTGAACACACAAATCTTTCTGACAAAAATTACTCATCTTTCTTCTTTGTAAAATATGTTAATAAAAACACAAAATAATAGGTTGTCAAGTCCTATGCCCAATAGTATGATCTTTCATCTATCAAATAGATGTTCTGAGACATGCTTATAATTTCTATGTACTTACAAAACAATGCTGTGGAGTTATTACCTATGTTTTAGAGTGTCATTCTCAAAGAAGACAACTTTGCCAAAATGGTACTCATGAAAAGTGGACAGGCTATGCTGCATTTTATTAAATGGTTTATCATTCAAGATCCAAATCAAATGCTATCTGTATCACAAAGCCTTCTCTGATTCCCTCCTCCCCACCCAATTGTTCTCTCATGTTCTTTGAACCCTCACAGCAATTTATGTTTACATCTCTTGTGGTTACCATTTTAAAATAATGTATTGTTATGGTTTGAGTTAAGTGTCTCACCTTTCATGATATTATGTTTATATTATGCAAAGACTCTTACATATTTTTCACTCTTCGCTCTAGGTATGAGAGTACCTTACACATATCTGTTGCTCAAGCAATATTTTGGCACTTTGTTATTTTTAATTTTAGACCTTTATGCTATATTACATTTATTGTTCTTTAATAAATTCTAATTTTTTGCCCTTGTTTCTCAAAAACAAACTATAAGTTCCTTGAAGCCTAGGACAATCTTCTAATACTTTTATACTCCCAGAATTCTTAGCACCGAAGTGTTCAATTTCAATTGACTAACTATTGGCAAAGGTTCATCTAAGAAACATTTCAGAATACAGGTAGCAGCCAGGTCCAAGGACTCAAATCCCACAAAATTTGCTTACCATGGCATTGACATTTGCATGATCCCCTTTCCTATTCCAAATCTGAATACGGGATATTGGCAAGTTCAGTTCTACTCCACTGGCCAGACTTCTCAGGTCGGCAGCATTATACTCCCCACACAACAGCAAACCGTTATTATCAGAACTAACTCCCAGAGAGGCCCGATAGAGGTAGGTCTGAGAAAGCCTTTCAACTGTAGTGACATTGATCGTGGCTGATGTCATGCAAGGATTTGAAGCCATCTTCCTTCCATACCTCAGATCCTCTGGAGGGTGACAGCAGCTCTGAGAGCAACAACATGGGCTCTGGCTCAACTTTGTACATATGAAGAACAGTAAGCACCCCAGAAATAAAAAAGAAATACAGACCAGGGCAATTACCAAATACAAGTTCTGGGCAGAAAGCTTCTCTTCTGGTTCCCAGATATCTTCAAAGTCTGGAAGGACCTGAGGGGCAGAGTTGCTCAACAGCACACCCAAAATGACAGAGGAGGAAAGTGGTGGGTCTCCATGGTCCTGAACCACCACCACCACCCTCTGCTTAACTGCATCAGTGGGAACAACCAAGCAAGCAGTCCGGAGCTCTCCCATATTGATTGAAATTCTGAAAAGACTAGAGTCAGAAGCCTGAGAGATGTGGTAAGAAAGCCAGGCATTGGAACCACTGTCTGCATCTTCTGCTACTACTTTTGTGACCAAGTGTCCAGTTCTGGCAGAGCGGGGCACAATTTCCACTGGCACAGAACCATTTCTGAGTAAGGGAAACAAGATGACTGTAGCATTGTCATTCTTATCTATGACAAACAAGTTTACAGTCACTGTTGCACTTCTGGGAGGAATGCCACCATCCCGGCCTTCTACTTGGAAGTGAAACCCCCTGAGCTGCTCAAAATCAAAGGAAGTTTTGGCAGTGATATCCCCACTGGATGATTCCACTGCCACCAAGCTAGAGGCTGGTGGCCCTTCTGAGAAAATATTCAACAGCTCATAACAGACAAGGCCATTCTTCCCTAGGTCTGGGTCCTGGGCAAACACTCGGCCTAGAGAGGCCCCAGGGCCATTGTTTTCAGCAATAAAAAGTTCCTGTTGTGGTTGAGAAAAACTTGGTGTATTGTCATTCACATCAGCAACTGTCACGGTGATTGTCCTTCGGGTGCTAAGTGGGGGCACACCACCATCTGAGGCGGTGATCAGGACATGGTATTCACTGATCTGCTCCCGGTCCAGAGGCCCATCAATCAGCAGGCTGTAATAGTTGTCAAAGGAAGCCCTCAGCTGAAAAGGGCCTCCACTGGACATGCTGCAAAGGACCCTACCATTGGAACCGAGGTCTTCATCCTTTACACTAAAGAGAGCAATCACCGTGCCAGGGGAAGCGTCTTCGGGTACTAGGCTGGACAGACTCAAGAAGTTCACTTCCGGGGCATGATTGTTCACATCAGTCACCTCCACCAGCAATTTGGCGGTGCTAGCTAGACTGAAGGCGCCTTCATCCCTGGCCTCGATATATGCCTCCAACAGCGTTTCAGGTGGACCTAACGAAGCAGCTACCGGCACCTCCCCACTTTCAGGATGCACTAGAAAGCGGTGTCGCGCTCTGCTTGCGTGCTGTTGCTTAAGGAGTACCGGACTTCCCCATTGGAGCCTTCATCCGGATCTGAGGCTTGAACTCGGAATAATACAGTCCCATTGGGTACAGTCTCTGGAACCTTGGTGCGGTATAGGGAGCGCTCAAATACAGGCCCATTGTCGTTTGTGTCCACTACGATGATGGTGACTTGTGCGTCTCCGGAGCACGCAGGCAGCCCGCCATCCCGAGCTGTAAGCACCAGCAGGTGGGTGGCGCGCCGCTCGCGATCCAGCACTTTCTCCAACACCAACTCTGGGTATTGGCTGCCATCGGCCCGCGACCCCATGTCCAAGCGAAAGTACTGGTTGGGGCTCAGGCTGTAGCTTAGCACCCCATTGTTCCCCTCGTCGGCATCTTGGGCATTAGGGAGAGTAAAGCGGGCTCCAGGCGTCAGGAACTCAGGGATGTGAAGCTCCACGTCGCCTGCAGGAAAGAGAGGTGAGTTGTCATTGGTGTCCAGGACATGAACGCGCATCTTGTGCAGCTCCAGCGGGTCCTCCAACACTAGGTCATAGGTCAAGACGCAGGCAGCTTTGGTCCCACACAGCCGCTCGCGGTCCGCTGGCTCTCTAACCATTAAGCTACCGCTGGCCAGGTCCAACCCGAAGTAGACCTCGTTGTGGCTGGAAAGGAAGCGAAAGTTCCGCAAGGAGAGAGTGGCCGCTGGCATGTTCAAGTCCGCGGCGACGTTGCCTATGGCTACGCCCGGTTCGGTCTCCTCCGGCACTGAGTACTCGAGTTGTCCCGCAGCAGCGCAGCAGGAAACCCACACACACAGAACTGCCACCCCCCATCCCACCATCCTCCCTCTCGGCGTCCACGCTCCACCAACGGTGACCCAGGATCATGCTCCGGACTCCTGGAGAGCACGAGCCGCGGTGAAGAGTGAGTTCTGGCCGGCCGTCACTGCTGCGACCGCCGACGTTCCGCCTCCGGAGTACTGGAGTTACCCGCGGCCGGCGGGCTGGCAGCTAGGCTTGCTAGACCCGAGGCTTGGCAGCCGTCTGGGAACGCGGAGCCGGCCCGGTGCGGAGGAGCGCAGCGCCGCCTAGGGGTGCAGAGATGAGGCAAACGGCCGGCTGGGGAAGCGCCGTCTCCAGTCCGGGTCGGCTGGGATCTCGCCCCCACCTCTGACCGCGGGCGGGACCGGGAAGACGCTTGGAGAAACTAACGCGTCTCTCCTTAAGCAGCGTTTTCTAGGACCACACCCTGAGACTGGCCGGTCTTAACCTCCTCAACCTCTGCCTGAAGACTGCTGGTATTGGGGCTGAGCCCAGCTGGGCTCCTCCCGCCGTTTTGAGAGCCGAGCGTGGAGAACCGGGAGCTCTGACCCACTGGGCACCTACACACCCGCGGCGAGGGCGGAACTCCAGGGCGGGCAGGGCGGAGGCGGAACTCTGAACGTGAACGACCACGCCTTCCAGGCTTAAGGAAACAGGAGCCCCAGAACCAAGTGCTGGTGCGTTCCGTGCTGCATTCCCAGCCTCTCTGCGGGTCCAAGTCCCTCGGCACCCTCCTGCCTCCCAGGAGCCCCCAAGAGTGCGGATTCTGGCTTTGTGAAGCAGCAGAGCCAGCAAGCACAAGGCTTACAGGTCTACGCTCCGCTTTTCTGCGTGACAGCAGTTTCTGCTTCCCCAAGAGGCCCTACTGGGAGTACTTTGCAAGCGGCGCTTGACGCTCTGGGTAAAAGAGGTCATAGATCAGTCAATACTAATAACCAGAAACACACTTGACAACTTGTCCCCAAAGACGACGAGCAAATGTATCAAAGGGAAAGAAAGTACTGAGCTACTCTCCAGTTTGGCCAGGAAACTACTCTCTGTAAATTTACTCTCTGGAAATATTTAGAAAACAGCAGTGAGGCAGGATAAGAACAGGCTAGATGCCCATCTTTTCTCCAACTTCGTTTTTAATTTGGTCTTCTGCACGGAAATTGGGACAGTGATCAGTTTTATGAGAAACAATTCTGAGCCACAACAGATACCTCCAAATTCCGCCTAGCACCCTGCATACAACCAGTCACTTTCCCTAAGAGGGAGGTGAGCTGAAAAGAGACTGATTTAATTGATTATTAAATACTAAATTCCTCACTGAAATCCTTCTAATATAATTTCAGTGTTCAAAGCTCCAATCATCAAGATTTGAAAAGCAAAATCCGAACAAAGATCTAAAATTGAAGTTTCCAGGACACCGTATTTTCTGAACAGAAACCTGCCTAAAAACTATTGATAATTATTGAAGCTGGGTGATGGTACATGAAGGTTAATTACACAATTTTCTCAACTTTTGTGTATGTTTGAATACTACTATAATATTTTTAAATCACTGATTAAAGTGGTGGGCAGAGGGGCAGCTCCAGCATTCTCTTCCTAAGACTGAAAGTGGGATTGGTAACTCCAGTGTTCCACTGAGAACCAACTACCTCTACCTCCCCTGAACATCACAAACCCATTCTGTATCTCTTCCGGGAAACTAGAAAAGGGAGGCTGCAACATAAGTCAATGTAAGTAGCAAATACCTCCTGACTAGTTTGCCTTTATGAATTAGAGAACTGAAAGTCATTGACACCAAGTCTCTGATAAAATTAAAGCAGAAAACATGTCAACCCCTTAGGCAGAGTCACAAATACAGACATCACTAGGAGACCTCACTAGGATGAGCAATAGTCCATAAAAATTGAACTTATTCTTCAACAAATTTCAAAACCAAAACTAATTTTCTATTTGAGTGCCAGAGATTAGGATTCACATTCCCTCCTCTTAATTTAATGCTGCTAACCAAGCTGACTGCTTTGGAATGAAAGGTTATTCTTTCCACCTTTCCATTCTCAATAGATGAAATTTAACTAGAGAGTTGTACTTAACTTTTGAAAGGCCCTTTACTTTTAGACCTGTAGTCAAACCTCCAATTATACTAGGTTTCGAAATTCAGAGCTGTATCCAGGGGACAGTATGTGTGGGTGTATTTAGGGCAAGAGAAAAAAGGAAAAACTCATAGAGAATAGCATGGAAAGTCTTCACAAAAACTCCTCCTCATTCACACACTTCTCAGATTTTTGGCTTCCCCTTTCCCAATTTCTCTATTTTAACTGCCACTGATATCTATTTTCAAAATATTTCATTTGTGTCAAGAATAAGTGTGGATAGTATCCACCTAATGAGATTTGTCCCACCATATGCCTCCCTAACTTTAGGCATAACGTTGAGATTTGCGAAAAAGCAATATTTAAAAGAGAAGGATATCCCAAAGATGAAGAAGGCTAAAGGTTTTGCCTTTTGGATAAAATGACCAGATGAACATTAAAATTATGAATTAGCAAAACTTCTCTTTAGAAGCACCTTTCACTGCTAATATTTCATTTTATCATTTTATGAAATTTTCTATAGTTTCTCCTATTATTTCAAAGCTTTTAATTAAGTACAAGTACAACTTTAAGTGAACTGTATGCAAAACATTGTCCTAATTTCTGCTTAGGCTTTATTGCCAAGACTATTACTATAAAGTCCTCCCAATAAACTTACCCTTAAGCTATAAATTTCAAAGATTTCTAGCCATATTGCATGAGATATTATTAGAGATTTCAAGGCCAAACAAGAAAATAGTAAATCTGATATACCCACCAAAGAGCCTGTCAACAAAAGGATATTGTACTTTAAACATGATTTTCTTAGTGCTTAAGATTATTTTCTGGGAGTATATTATGTACTTATGAAATATATTAATAAATTAACAGATAGGATACCACAATCACATTAACCAAATTTTAATCCTATAAAATAACAAAGTACCCAAATCAAGGTTAATAGAGTGTGAGTTCTTTGGAAGGTAGAGATCTTTGAAGGTAGAGATCTGTATCACTCAATACTTGTTTCTCAAGTATCTACCTAGGTTCCAGGCATGTAAAGTAAGTGGCTAAAGCACTATTGATACACAACATTCTCTTGTGTCATTTTTTTTTTTTACTTAAACCCTTTACCAAAAACAAATCATTACAGAATTTCTTTCTGGAGTTTCTATTACCAAGGAAATAGTTTCTCCATGACATAATACCTTCTAAAGTGTCTTGGACCTCTCTTCATGAATCTACACTCTAATTAACTCTATGCTGTGTTTACTTACTACTTTTTATAATTATGTAACAACTTTTCAAAAATTATTTCTCTATAAAAATATTTTTCTATTTCACCTTCAAACTGTAGCCAGCCCTCAGAACTAAAAGTCATACTCTACGTTGGTCAGGTCACTTCCAAGTAGAGGAGATCTAGCTCTTTTATTCTAAATACTGCTTATGTGGTAATGGAGTTCAAAGTTGCAGTTTTATGGTCAGGACAAACCACTCCCACTGCCCAGCTGCTGTCCTCGATATACCACTGGCTGAAAATAAAGTAGAATTTCATTGCTGGAAGTCAAAATTCAAAATTTATTTTTTCAAAATGTTTTTCTTGAATGATGTCTTTGGATTTTTCCCCTTTGTTATGTGTTTTGTCTATTTGAGGACATCTATTAGAAGTACATTGAATCTCCTTTTTCTGTGTTCCAAAGCTTTTCTTTTCTTTCTAATTTTTAAAAAGTTCTTTGTTCTTTTCCATTTATTTTCTCAACCTTCTCAAGTGTTTCTTCTTTTTCTTGGCAGTATGTCAAGCAGAGCCTGTTCACCTTTTTACTGCTTCAGTGCAGCCTTAATTTCTGTGATGATGTTATATTTTTCTTCCATTTGTTTCATGAATTGTGCCAGCTCAGTTTTCATGATCTTTTGTGACCTTTTCATTTTATCCCTTTTTTTTTTTTTTTTTTTTGAGACAGAGTCTCACTGTGTTGCCCAGGCTAGAGTGCTATGGCATCAGCCTAGCTCACAGCAACCTCAAACTCCTGGGCTCAAGCAATCCTTATGCCTCAGCCTCCCAAGTAGCTGGGAGTACAGGCATGCGCCACCATGCCCGGCTAATTTTTTCTATATATTTTTAGTTGTCTGATTAATTTCTTTCTATTTTTAGTAGAGACAGGGTCTCTCTCGCTCTTGCTCCTGCTGGTTTCGAACTCCTGAGCTCAAACAATCCGCCCGCCTCAGCCTCCCAGAGTGCTGGGATTACAGGCGTGAACCACCACGCCCCGCCCATTTTATCCTCGAAATTCTGTAACTCTGTTTCAAGTTTCTGATTCTATGAGACCATTTAAAATTAAGTTTTGCAAATGAAATGGAAGAAAATATTTGCAAGCCATACCTTCGATAAGAGGTTAATATTCCAAAATATATAAGGAACTCAAGCAACTCAATAGTAAGAAAATAAATAACCTGATTTTAAAATGGGCAAAGGATCTAAATAGATATTTCTCAAAAGAAGACACAAATGGCCAACATGCATATGAAAAAAAATGCCCCAAATCATTATCATCAGAGAAATGCAAATTAAAATCACAATGAGATATCATCTCACATCTGTTAAGACGGCTATTATCAAAAGACAAAAGATAAGTGTCGGAGAGAATGTAGAGTAAAGGGAACCCTTGCATACTATTGGTGGAAATGTAAATTAGTACAGTCATTATGGTAAATAGTATAAAGGTTCCTCAAAAAATTTAAAATAAAACTACTGTGTAATCCAGCAATTCCACTACTGGATATATATCAAAAGGAATAAAATCAGTATGTCAAAGAGATATCTGCACTCTCACATTCACACAGCATTATTCAATAGTTAAGAAATAGGCTCAACCTAAATGTCCATCAGTGGATGAATGGATAAAGAAAATGCGGTATATACACAATGGAATACTAATCAGCCTGAAAGAAGAATTCTAGTCAGCCTTAAATTATCATTTGTGACAATGTATATAAACCTAGAGGACATAATGTTAAGTGAAGTAAGCCAGGCACAGGAAGACAAATAGTACATGACCTCATTCATATGTGAAATCTAAAAAAGTTGATGTCATAGAAGCAGAGAGTAGAATGGTAGCTACCAGACGCTGGGGCAGGGAGAGATGGTCCAGGGTACAAAATTTCAGTTAGATAGGAGAAATAAGTTCAAGACATCCATTGTACAACATAGTGACAATAATTACAATGTGTTATATTCTTGAAAATTGCTAAGACAATAGATTTTAAGTATGCTCACCACAAAAAGTAAATATGTAAGGTAATGCATATGTTAATTAGCTTCAATTAGCCATTCCACAATGTACAGTTGACCCTTAACAACACAGGTTTGAACTGTGCAGGTCCACTTACATGTGGATTTTCTTCTACCTCTGCCACCCTTGAGACAGTAAGATCAATCGCCCCTCTTCTCCTGCTCCTCAGCCTACTCAACGTGAAGACGAGGAGAATGAAGACCCTTATGATGATCCACTTCCACTTAATAAATAGTAAATATATTTTCTCTTCCTTATGATGTTCTTAATAATATTTTCTTTTCAATAGCTTACTTTATTGTGAGAGTATAGTATATAATACATATAATGTACAAAAGAGGAGGAGAAGGAGAAGGAGGAGGAGGAGGAGGAGAAGGAGGAGGGGAACTACATGAAAAGAAAAGCCCAGGACCAAAATGTGTCACCAATAAATTCTACCAAATATTTAAATAAGTATTAATAGCAGTTCTTCCAAACTGATTCTAAAGAATAGGAGTGAACATGTTTATTCTGCAGCTAATATTTCCTTGATATTAGTCCATTTGTGCTGTTATAACAAAATGTCCAAGACCAAGTAATTTATAAACAACAGAAATTTATTTTGGATAGTTCTGGAGATTGAGAAGCTCAAGATCAAGGTGCCAGCAGATTCAGTGTCTGGTTAAGGCCCAGTCTCTGCTACCAACATGGCACTTTGAATGCTGTTCTTGGTGGAAGAGCAGAAAAGTAAAAGGGCCTAACTTCTATGTGAAATGTCCTTTATATAGACTTTAATCCCATTCATTAGGGAGAAGCCCTCATGATCTAATCACCTACAAAAGGCCTCACCTCTAAATACTATTTCAGTGGGGTTTAAGTTTCAACAAGGATTTTGAAGGGGACACAAACATTCAACCAAAGTAACTGCAGACCAATACCTCTTATGAATATAGTCACACAAATCTTCAACAAAATATGAGCAAGCCAAATTTAGCAATATACAGTTGATCCTTGAACAACACTGATTTGAACTGCATGAATTCACTTAAAAGTGAATTTTTTTCTACCTCTGCCAATCCTGAGACAACAAGATGAATCCCACCTCTTCCTCTTCTTTCTCAGCCTACTAAACATAAAGATGATGAGGATAAAGACCTTTATGATAATCAACTTCTACTTAATTAATGGTAAATCTATTTTCTTTTCCTTATCTTACTTTGTTATAAGAATATAGTATATAATACATATACAAAATATGTGTTAATCAATTATTTAAGTTATAAGTAAGACTTTTGGTCAACAGTGGGCTATTAGTAGTTAAGTTTGGGGGGAATAAAAAGTTATACATGGATTTTAACTGTGCTGGGGGCTGGCACTCCTAACCTGCATGCTGTTCAGTGACCAACTGTATAAAAGTGATTATACACCCTGACCAAGTGGGATTTATCCCAGGAATGCAAGAATGGTTTAATATCTGAAAATCATTAAATATAATACACCATATGTATTAGTTTGCTAGTTCTGCCATATGAAACTACCACAGAATTCATGGCTTAAACAACAGAATTTATCAATTTTCCACAATTCCATCCAAAAATAAAAGCACTTCCATAAGCCCAGCATTGCCCTAACACCAAAATCAGACACTGTAAGAAAGACATTACAAGAAAGGAAAACTACAGACCAAATTCTCATGAATATTTTGGCAAGCTGAATTATGGCCCCTCAGAGATGTCCAGGTCCTAATCTCATAGCCTGTGACTATAATACCCTACCTGGCAGAAGGAACTTTGCAGGTGTGATTAAATTAAGGCTTTCAAGAGGGATGGATTATTGGGGTGGGCCCAATGTAATGACAAGAACTTTTTAAGGAGGCAGGAGGATCAGAGTCAGTAGTAGGAGACAGGACTGTGTAAGCAAGAAGTTGGAGTGATATGAGAAAGGAGCCACAGCTAAGGAACATGGTATTTTCTAGAAGCTAAAAAATGCAAGAAAATGGATTCTTCCCTGAAGCTTCCCGGAAGAACTCAGCTTTGAGATCCTAATTACACTACATGTTATAAAGAAACAACATACCAATAAATTAACAAAAATTTTGTGCATAGGTGATACCTGTAGAGCATTTATAGAAACGAATGAAAATTTACATTGAAAGGTAACTTTTATATTCTAGGCTACATAGTATTCATACCAAAAGAAACAAGAGGAGAGGGAAGGAAACAAGAGGGAGGGGGTGAGGTGAAGCATATACCCTGCTTAGGACGAATCTGTGATCAAAAAGTTTAAAACAAACAAGGAAACAATCTTGAATTTTTATAAACAACAAACAAAAGGATTATGAGCTTGTGACAATAGAGAAATAATATCAAATTAAGGGATTTGAAATTATTGAAGAGATATCAAAACGTAGAATTCCAAATTTTAAAAAAGACTGTAAAAAATAACCAATAAATTTGTAAAAAGAAGCAAATATAATATTTAAAATAAAAATAGAGTTAACATAATTAAAAATACTTGTAAATAAAAAATACCCCTTGTAAAAAAAATAAACTATATTATCAATAGATATCTTTAAAAATATCTCATTTAATATGAGAAGATAAAAAGCATATTTCATATACTATGGAAAGAAAATAAGATACAGGCCTAATTATATACAGAGGAATTATTTCAAGAGATTTGAGATGCCTATTACATGTTTTAAAATAGATTGGCATCAGACTTCTCATCTGTAACACCAAGAGCCAGAAGATACTGGAAAAGCAGAATAGCATATGACTACTGAAAGAAAATAATTGCAACTTAAAAATCTTATGCCCAGAAAGGTATCATTTTCCTGTCAGAGTGAAAAACTTGTTCTTCAAAGGTAGGCAAGAACTCAGTGAGTATATTCTCTAAATACTTTACATAAAGAAGAGCATTAGAAAATATTTCAATTACACAATAAAGGAATAAAAACAGAAACCAGAAAATGAGGAAAGATTGGTGAGCAAAGAACTTGAAGTGAGTGACAGAATAGGGTCAAGATAGACAGACAGACAGTCGAAGAGACTGAAATATAACTGATATGAAAAAAACTCATCTTGAAGCAGGAAAAATTTACCATAACAAAAATTCTAAGTACCATTTTTAGTACAAAATCTGCTCAACAAAACCTAAACTTTGAAAGAAGAAAGGAAAGGGGAAGGTAATATCCCTCCAAGTATTTCATGGGAAAAGGAGAGGAAAAGAAGAGTAGAACTTAAAGTATTTTAAATTCTTAGCCTATGGGAGAATAGAGAAGAAACAAATCATCTCAGTTAAGGAAATGGGAAGTATCTCATTTACCAGTAACAGTAAAATCATATTGTTATATTAGAAGAACTGGGAAAATCTTCCTGTTTTCTACATATTAAAGATTGTATGTTGATAAGATATTTTTGTTTAAAAATATATTTCCTGTTTTATTGGGGAATTATAACACATTATTCATAAAAGTAAAATCATTGAGATAAGGCAGTTACTTTAAGAGAAATAAATATTTGAATGTCTTGTTATTTGTTAAATTGCAAGAAGGTTAACTCCATTTTCCTGAATAATAAACTTCAAAATATCCAAATTGAAGATATTTTAAAGATATTTTAAAGATATTTAAAGATATTTTAAAATGAAAGATATTTTAAAATGAAGATTGAAGATATTTTAAAATGAAAAATGCATCTAATTGCTAACAGGGTCATGTAGAATTACTTAGGTCATTAAATATGAAATATCCAATTTGAAATAAAAAGTTTATTTTATCTCAAACAAGAAGCAATGCAATTAATCAAAGTATGTACCTAAAGTATCGACACAGTTTTGCCATCCTAATGGTAGCTCATTTATGCCAGCAGTGAAGAAGCCCAGAGAGTGAGTGGTGATGAAATCGTGAAAGGCGTTTTCCACAGTTTGTTGAGAATTGACTATTTTTCCTTGCAAGAAGTGGTCCAAAGATGGGAAGAAGTGGTACTCCATTAGTGCAAGATCTGGTGAATATGGTGATGACAGAGAGTTTCCAGTTCCACCCTCTGTAGTTTGAGCACTGTTGTCTGTGCAACATGTGGTCAAGTATTATCTTGTAAGAGGATTAGTCTGTCTCTATTAACCAGTCTTGGCTGCTTAATGACAAACATCCTCGACATTTTGTCCAACTGGTCACAGTAGACATACTCTGTAATCAACTGACCAAATTTCATGAAGTGGATAATACCAGTGCTGGACCACCAAACAGACACCATTAGCTTTTTCGATTAATATTCAGTTTGACACTGTGTTTTGGCACTCCATCTTTATCCAACCATTGTGCTGAACACTTAGGATTGTCAAAAAGAATCCATTTTTCATTACATGTAACAACACGGTGTAGAAATGGTTCACTTTTATGTTGTCATAGCAAAGAAAGGCAAGCTTCGAGACAATTTCTCATCTGATGCTCATTTAATTCATGTGGTACCCATCTATCCAGCTTCTTTACCTTGCCTATTTGTTTCAAATGGTCCAATATTGTTGGAATAGTAATGTCAAACCTTCCTGGTAACTCGTGGGTAGGTTGAGATGGATACACTTCCACTACAGCTTGCAGTTCATCATTATCCACCTTGGTCTCAGGTCGCCCACATGGCTCATTCTCAAGATTAAAATCACCAGAAGGGAACTTCTCAAACCATTGATGTACTGTACATTCATTAGCCACATCCTTCCCAAATGCTTCATTGATATTTTGAGCTTCTGCACTGCATTGGTTCCATGACAGTACTCACATTCAAAAATAACATGAATTTTTTACTTATCCATGGTTTCGCAAAAATTTCTTTAAAAAATTTTTGAAAGATAATCACAAGCCAAAATCTGCATTTGAAAGACTGAGGATGTATCTTCACAATAAAAATAAAACAAGAAGTGTCAAAGTGAAATGTCAGACATATCAACTATCAAACTTACTACCTAAGGAAATCAGACATTTCATACTTAATATCTAAAATAATAGCTAGAGATCCTGAAAAAGACACTGATTCACAAGACAAAGCAGGCTTCTGGCCACTTCTGATCTGGGTTGTTTATCTGTAAGAGGTAGAAATCAAGATGGTCTGAAGGGTCTAAGGTACCAGACTCAAGACAAAGAGAGAATTCTTAAAACAAGAAAAGAAAAATGTCAAGTCATAGGAAATCCCCATGAGATGAACAGACTTCTCAGCAGCAACCTTACAGGCCAGGACAGAATGGGATGATATATTTAAAGTGTCGAAGTTTAAAAAAAAAAATCAGACGGCTGGGCGTGGTGGCTCATGCCTGTAATCCTAGCACTCTGGGAGGCCGAGGCGGGCGGATTGTTTGAGTTCAGGAGTTCAAGACCAGCCTGAGCAAGAGCTAGACCCCGTCTTTACCAAAAATAGAAAGAAATTAATTAGACAGCTAAAAATATATATAGAAAAAAAACTAGCCAGGCATGGTGGCACATGCCTGTAGTCCCAGCTACTCGGGAGGCTGAGGCAGTAGGATCGCTTGAGCCCAGGAGTTTGAGGTTGCTGTGAGCTAGGCTGATGCCACGGCACTCACTCTAGCCCGGGCAAAAGACTGAGACTCTGTCTCAAAAAAAAAAAAATCAGACAAGAATAC
>CAUYSK010037101.1:0-99107 GCA_963575035.1 Avahi laniger | reverse complement strand
CATTATAGCTCACAGCAGCCTCAAACTCCTGGGCTCAAGCCATCCTCCTGCCTCAGCCTCCCGAGTAGCTGGGACTACAGGCATGCGCCACCATGCCCGGCTAATTTTTTCTATATATTTTTAGTTGTCCGATTAATTTCTGTCTATTTTTAGTAGAGACGGAGTCTCGTTCTTGCTCAGACTGGTTTCAAACCCCTGAGCTCAAACAATCCACCTGCCTCGGCCTCCCAGAGAGCTAGGATTACAGGCGTGAGCCACCACGCCTGGCTGTTTTGTTTTATTTTGAGATGAGGTCTTACTCTGTTGCCTAGCCTGGAGTGCAGTGGTGTCATCATACCTCGCTGCAGCCTCTAACTCCATTCCTATACGCCAGCAACAGTTAAACTGAGAATTAAATCAAAGGCTCAATACCCTTCACAATAGCAACAAAGAAAATAAAATACATAGGCATATACTTAACTAAGGAGGTAAAAGACCTCTACAGGGAAGACTATGAAACACTGAAGAAAGAAATAGCAGAGGACGTAAACAGGTGGAAAACCATACCATGCTCATGGGCTGGCAGAATTGACATTGTTAAAATGTCTATACTATTCAAAGTGATCTAGAGATTCAATCCAATCACTATTAAAATACGAACATCATTTTTTGCCAATCTAGAAAAAATAATTATATGCTTCATATGTAACCAGAGAAGACCCAGTGTAGCAAAAGCAATCTTAAGCAAAAAGAACAAATTGGGAAGCATCAATTTACCAGACTTCAAGCTATACTACAAGGCTATAGTAACTAAACAATATGGTACTGGCACAAGACCAGAGAAATAGACCAATGGAATAGAATTGAGAACCCAGATATAAAACCATCCTCATATGGACATGTAATCTTTGACAAAGCAGACAAAAACATACACTTGGGAAAATCCTTATTTAATAAATGGTTATGGGAATATTGGATAACCACATATAGAAGACTGAAATAGGATCCACATCTTTCACCTCTCACAAAAATCAACTCACGGTGGATAACAGACTTAAACCTAAGGCACAAAACTATAAGAATTCTAGAAGAAAATGTTGGAAAAACTCTTAAAGACATTGGCCTAGACAAAGAATTTGTGAAGAAGACCCCAAAGGCAATCACAGCAACAACAAAAATAAATAAACGGGACCTGATCAAATTGAAAAGTTTCTGCACAGCCAAGGAAACTATCACAAGAGCAAACAGTCAACCTACAGAATGGGAGAAAATATTCACATGTTACATATCTGATAAAGGGCTGATAACTAGAATCTATATAGAACTCAGGAAAATCAGCAAGAAAAAAATCAAACAATCCTATCAAAAAGTGGGCAAAAGACATGAACAGAAACTTTTCAAAAGAAGATAGACTAATGGCCAAAAAACAGTATGAAAAAATGCTCAACATCTCTAATCATCAGGGAAATGCAAATCAAAACCACAATGAGATATCACTTATCTCCAGTGAGAATGACCTTTATCAAAAAGTCCCAAAACGATAAATGTTGGTGTTGATGCAGAGAGACAGGAACACTCATACACTACTGGTGGGACTGCAAACTAGTACAACCTCTGTGGAAAGCAATATGGAGATACCTCAAAGAGCTACAAGTAGAACTACCATTTGATCCAGCAATCCCAATACTGGGCAGCCACCTAAAGGAACAAAATACATTCTATAAAAAAGGCATCTGTACTCGAATGTTTATAGTGGCAAATTCACAATTGCATAGATGTGGAAACAACCCAAGTGCCCATCAATACATGTGTGGGTTACTAAAATAAGGTATATATATACCATGGAGTTCTACTCAGCCACAAAAACAAAGGGGTGATCTAGCACTTCTTGCATTATCCTGGATAGAGCTGGAACCCATTCTACTAAGAGAAGTATCCCAAGAATGGAAAAACAATCACCACATGTACTCACCATCAAATTGGTATTAACTGCTCAATCCTTAAGTGCACATACAGTAATAACATTCATCAGATGTTGGGCAAATGGAAGGGGGAAGGAGGAAATGGGTATATTCACACCTAATGGGTGTTGTGTGCACCATCTGGGGTATGGACATGCTTCAAGCTCTGAATTGGGTGGGGAAAAGGCAATATATGTAACCTAAACATTTGTACCCCCATAATATGCTAAAATAAAAAAAAAACTCCTGGCCTCAAGAGATCCCCCTGCCTCAGCCTTCCAAGTAGCTGGGATTACAGGCACATGTCACCACACCTGGCTAATTTTCTATTTTTTTGTCTCACTCTTGTTCAGGATGGTCTCAAACTCCTGTACTCAAGCAATCCTCCCACCTCAGCCTCCCAGGTTTATACGTGTGAGCCACTGCACCTGGCCCTTATCTGTATTTTCTTTAAAACCCAATGTAATGTTCCTTGTTTCATGCAGGAAAATTTGTTTTGCTTGAATTTATTGCAAAGCACAATATTTTGCTTTTATTCTCATTTTAGTATTTACTATGTATTACTTTTTTCTGGTTTTACCTTTTCTTATATTCTTGCTAATCTTATTAAGCTTTTTCCTAGTTCTGTTAAGTTTCTCTTCTATCTCCTCACCGTTTTAAATTAATGTTATTTTGAGATTCCCCATGGCCCTAAATATAATCTTACTATTCTAAGAATCATATTATAATTTATGTATCTCTATTAACAGATAAAAATTAAGAAGTAACTGTAACCACCCAAGCATTTTATCTGCACATTCCCTTCCTCATCCTTGAAACCTTGAAGAGGAGACATTTGCACTGGCTTCTGCTTCTCCATCTTGTGCAAACTGCCCCCTCTCCCCAACAGCCAATACTTGGGTTTTGCAGCAATAGTTTCACATTTTTAGTGTTTCATACTCTGGCTAACTTTTCTCAGACAGTATTTTCTTCTGTTTAGAAATAAGTACTTAAAATTTAAATATATTCCAGTCATATTATTTTACCCATTTATTTAATCTCTATATCTTAAAATCCATGGTATCTCATGATTCAACATCATGAAATCCATTACTATAATTCATTAAGTAAACAAATTAAAGGTGGAACATCATATTGCCTTTTATGTTTCTGGTTTTTGTAATATCCTTTCACATTCATAATCAAGATAGTGAGATAAGCAAGATTTTATCACCGAGACTCCCAATTATTGCTCTTTCAAACTGAAAAACACAGCTGTCATTTTAGTCAACAGTTAAACTTTACTATAGAAGATTTGGATACTCTTTTCTGCTAAAGGAACATGGAACTCACATGGCAATGTTCAAATCCCATTTGGGAATTTATCAAACAAGCAGAATGGAATTCTAAGAGATTTGGGCTATGGATGTGTCCAAGCCTTCCATGGAAACTGACATTAAATACTTCACAAATGCTATACCTTATAGGAATTCACATTTTCTTTACTGAATATAGAATTGTGAAATCTTTAAGAAATGGCTAAATCATTATTTCTAGACTATCTCCTGCCTGTTAAAGCAAGAACTATGAAATAGCTCAAGAAAAGCAATGAGAAATTTGCATCCATTATATTAAATGGCCTTTATCTGCCCAAATCATATATGAAAGAATATGGGCAAATATAAATTAAAATTGAATTTTGTATAAGAAGTTGAAGAACTTCACCAGGATATATTCAATGTACAAACTGAAAATTGATGTAAGTCATGAATTCAGTCCTACGCAGACTAAAAAGATTGCAGCAGATTTGTGAACATTTCTCCTTGCTTTTCTTCCTACTTTCTCAGACTTCTACAGAGAGATTTTCTAGGAGATACAAAAAGATGTATAAATTCTAGTGATGCTGAAGGCATGGGCAAATTCTCTTCACTAATGGTAAGGTTGTAAATTGTTACAGACTTTCTGGAAGACAATTTGAAGGTATATACTTCTTTTTGAAAAATGTGTACACCTTTTAAAACCTAATTTTTTAAAAACTTAATTTATTTAAAATTTATATCGAGAAAGCATTTAGGCAATTGTGCAAAGATATATATGAAGTAGGTTCTTCAATTTCTCTCAGTACAAAAAAAGAAAAAATTCCATAAACATATATTAAGAAAGGTCTGGTTAAATAATCTATTGTACATCCATACATTCAGTCATTCAAAATGGTCACTTAGATCTCTGTGTATTGACATAGAATAATGTCCATAATATATTAATTTAAAAAGCATAAACATATAGAGACATATATATCCCTATGTCTAAATAGAGAATGTCTACATATCTGCTTATGAATATATGGAAAAATATCTGTAAGGATATGGTCTAAAATTTTATTGGTGATGTTTCTTTGTCATAGTGGAAAAGTAATACAATGGAAACATTTAACTCTCCAGTAACAGGGAAGAGAGGGGGAGCTCACAAAAATAGGAAGGGAGTATTTTCAACATTTTAAGAGTATTCTCTTCTCTTCATTTTTCTAGCTACACGTATTGATTCAATGCACACTAATAAGCAGTAGATAGTATTCAACAGGAGACTTCCATACTTTCCAAACACTTTATCTGCAGTAGTTCTAATTTATTCATATGAAAATTATTCATTTTATATATATCTTGCTTTCTACTAAACTAACATTCATGATGTAAGACCAAGTTTTATTTTTGAGCTTATTAATAAGTTAAAGTATTAGTAACAAACATATATTCTTGAACTTTACAAAATTAATCCTAAAGAAGACCCAATATTAGATGGAGAAATGCTTCCTACAAATTGGAGGTTAGAGAAAAATTGTTAGGCACTTAATTAATGAAAGATATTTAATATTCCACTGGAGGAAAAAGAATGAAATTTCTTTCTGAATGTGTGCTGAGAGCACACATTCCAAATAGCAGTTTTTAAGTTTGTTAATTTACAAATATGTGGGGAGGAAAAAAATTCTTTTCCCTTTACCCATCTTAGATTTGTTAGCTAGGACCCTGCAAATTACTCTTACAAAAGACAGATTAAAAAGAGATAAACAAACAGAAGTCTGTTAACAAGTGTACCACACATACAAATGGGAGCACTCGGTAATGAATAACTCAAACGAGTAGTTAGAACTTGGGATTATATAGCAATCTTAACAAAAAGGCTATAAATTTGCAGAGAACGGATAAGACAAAGGAAAGGAACTTTGAGACCTAGGAGTGGTGAATTGTGGGAAGGTAAATATACGGGGAAAATTAACGGAAGATAAGGGCTAGTTAATAAGATTTGCTATGTAGATTACCCTGGTGCCATCTCTGGATTGGTAGACTCTACAGTTGTCTCCAGTGATTAAGAATCATCATCCTGCCCTTTCTAATTCAGAGAGGGAAGACACAGTTTTTCTTGTGTCTCTCTTTTTTAAATTGCCTTTGACTCAAAATAATCCTTATTCCAGAGGGGCATATTTTGGGTTGACATTCTCTGAACCCCTTCAAATATAGTAAGGTCCACCTCTCCCTTCCTACTTTGTAACAGAAAATCTCTTTCCCCTCCCTGAGTGTTACAACTCTTGCCTGAGTCTGACAACACCCTCCCCTTCCCTGAAGGTCACAAGACAATTGTTGGTCCTTCAGACGCTTGAAGAAATAGAGGTGTGGTGGTGGCTAAGCTTTGGGTAGTGAGGTTTCCACCCTTCATCCTGTTCCTAAAAGCAGATATTGGGCAGGCGCGGTGGCTCACGCCTGTAATCCTAGCTTTCTGGGAGGCCGAGGCAGGCGGATCGTTTGAGCTCAGGAGTGCAAGACCAGCCTGAGCAAGAGCGAGACCCCGTCTCTACTAAAAATAGAAAGAAATTAGATGGACAACTAAAAATATACAGAAAATATTAGTCAGGCATGGTGGCACATGCCTGTAGTCCCAGCTACTCGGGAGACTGAGGCAGAAGGATTGCTTGAGCCCAGGAGTTTGAGGTTGCTGTGAGCTAGGATGATGCCATGGCACCCTGGCCCAGGCAACACAGTGAGACTCTGTCTCAAAAAAAACAAACAAACAAACAAAAAAAAGCAGATATTTAGTAAATGACAAAGATGTGTTTTGTAAGTCTCTGGTGATTGTACAGAATTATTCAAATGTATTATTTTAGCAATGGAGACAAGTAGATTTGATGTAGAATTCCTTGTCACCAGAGGCCAGAAATATTTGTGTTTCCCTTAGAAGCTAGATATTGAATATGTCTATCCATATAGTGCTTTTCTAAATTTTTTTTGAATACAGTCAGTGTGAATATATGGTTCTCAATTACAGTGAAGTTTTAAAAGTTTGGAATTTAGGAAATTTTGACCTAATAAAAACAACAAATAAAACCTTTTAATAAAGGCAATATAAAGTAATTGTTAATTATTCACTCTAGGTTAAAAAGGTTTATTTAAATTTCTTAAGTACCTTTTTTCCCCAAAGCCCACATTGTGTTATTATTTTCTTTAAAAACTACCTCAGTCCATGACTCTTCAGGTTTCCTCACCTTTCTGACATGCATTCCAGCATCCCTTCGATATTATTTCAGCAAGGATGAACACGATGGGCCATGGGAGAAAAACAGCAACAACCCTAACTGAAGAATTGAGTTCTCATTGTAAAATAAAGACATTACTGAGATTGGGTTAAAAACACATATTTTTAAGCTCCATTACTGTGTTTTTTTGTCTCAGTCTTTTTGTTGCACCTGTCAGCCAGTGGTTTCTTACCTGCCAGTCAGAGCTGAAGAGCCCTTTCTTTGTCAATTCAGATAGGGAGTATAATACATCATCTGTCTTTGAAGTGGAACAAACATCCTTTAGTAACACAATCAATCCAAAATGAAAAAGAATACATTACAGCAGACTGTGATGGTTGTCAATAAAGATGTTTTCATAGCAACTATTCCTTCAAAACACAATGAACAGCTGCAGTATTGTCTTATCCAAATGACAAATATCTTTCTCAATAAATCATGTCTTTACAAAATGAGGAGCCTCTATTTTGAACCTTGCATTATTTGACATTGAATATAATTGCAATTATAATGAAACCTCTTAATTTCATAATTATTAATTCGATTTGTATTTTTTCCTGAATTTTACCCCTTTTAGAAATCTTTATGGTGCTAATGATGAACATAATGATCAAGAATTTTGTTGCTGAAGTCTCCCCATGCATGGATTTAATCATCTTAAAAATTGATATGATAATACCTAGTTCACAGGGATTATGAGAATGAAATAACACAGCTAATATGCTTACAACAGAACATGGCAAAATAAATGCTACCTAAGTTTTTTATCATAATTTAAAGGTAAGATTTGTGTCATTTTAATTAATTAGTAAATATTTTATTTACTGTGAAACTAACCTTAAGTATTCAGATTTCTACGTGTAGGGGAGGAAGAGGATGATACCTTTCCTGCTCATCATAAGGATCACGGCTGATACTCCTACAGCCAAAGACAGGTTAACAAGAGAAAAGCATAACGAATTTGTTTAATTGTAGTTTTGGGAGACATGGGAGCCTTCAGAATGAAAGCCAAAAGATCCAGGGAAAATTAACCATTTTTATGCTTAGATTCAAGGAAAAGTGGACAGCTACGCAGAAATGTGGTTGGACAAAGAGGGAATGATCTAATAGCAATAGACTGAGCGTGGAAACCCAGCAAGTCCTGTCTGTGCAGATTCTTCTTGGCCTCTCTGTGTGGCATTCCTTCCTCCCAGGAATAGGGCAAGACCCCTCTCAGTGAGGGTCTTTTGACATACTCTTGAATAAGGGTAGGTCAAGAATTTCTTTATGACCAGCTCCTACACAGAAAGGCAGAGAAAAGTTAGAGTAATAATTATAGTTTTTATTTTTGGCCATGGAGAACCGAGGTTCTGGTTTCTATGACACATCTTAGGAAAGAGGAATTCCAGTTTCTATGGCTTGTCTTGAGGAAAATGAGAGGCAAGAGACAGAAAAGCAGGAGAGGGTTAGAGAGAAACTTTGCTTCTGAGGTCTTCACTCTGGGGTATCATTTTCTGAGTCTCAACATGCATATGTGATGAGGTACTTAGCACTGACTTTTGAGATGCATAGTACCTATGCTGCAGTCTCACAGATAATCCTCTTTATAAAAATATTTTAAAGCTAAAAAAAAGCAACAAAAAATCGATGAAATATTCCTCATTGAAAGTCCAGCTTAAGTTACAGAGAAATTTATAATAATTGGTCCTCTTGAGAAGACGCACCACGCAAGAACAAATTCCTGAATGTTCTCTCTGCTTGTCCCGTGCCTTAATTCCGTTGACATTAAAATAGGCCTGGCAAATTTACTTCCATCCTCACTGACCCATTCTTTAAAATTCACCACAGATTCTAGAAAAATATTTAGAAATTATTTTAGCAACCAGCTCTTATTTATCAGTGCTACATACATAACAATATTTCAATATCAGAGACTTCTGCCCCATGAGCAGATATTTTCAAGCCAAAGTTCATTATAAATGATTTAATGAAGAATTAATTTTCCAATAATAGGCAATCATGGTCCAATCTGTTACACTTACTTTACACTAGCAACTATGCTATATTTTCTTGTTGCCTAGATGAAAGGGCTAAACAGTAAACCTCCTGACTCCTGCCAGCCAGGAAAAGCCACTGGTATTACATATGAAGTATCGTGGCATTCTCATTTATGTTCAATCAGGGAAATCTGCTTTCAATTCAAAACGCAATGAGAAAGCTACTCTTCCAGGCAAACTAAGCTAAATAACCCATCATGACAGAAGAGAAGACAATGGACAAAAACCCCATGGAAGCCAGTGAGAAAAAAGCAGGGAGAGACTGTAAGAGCTGCAGCATGATGCAAACACTGAGAAAAGACATTCCCTGTTAATAAAGCTCTTAACCCTGGGCATTTTCTACAAAGCATACTGAGAGTGAAGCAAAGCTTCCTTAGCAGTTCCCTCATGCCTTCTCAGCACATTAATGTGGGGCAATTCACAGTGAAGGCAAGGCGGTAGGAAAGTCACAGCCTGGAAACAAATGGGTTGCCCACAGGAGTGAAGGTGCAACAGAACTCGGAGAGTACAGGGAAAAGAGGAAAGCAGTCTTGTTAAACAGAGACCAATATATTAACTGAACATAACCAGCAAGGTCTTTTCACAAGTTCTTTAGTGGGGAGGCACCAAAGCCAACTGTAAATCGTTTATAGTTATACAGGTTCATGCTTATATTAATTGTATTATTTAAAAAAGTATTTCCAGGCTGTAAATGTGAGTTCAGTCATTCTGAAAAGATGCTTCCATTGCCTTCTTAGCACTTGATCGTAATCTTCAGTTATTTAATTTCTGCTGTATGCTTACTGGTTGTCTGTCTTCTATACTAGACTGTATTAATAATTACAGATGAGAATAGGGATCTTATCTTTCTTTTTCACCTCCTAGGACATACAACAGTGCCTGGCACAGAGCAGGCACTCAGTAAACATTCATACTGTAATTTGTGCTACGTGCTGTTTTCAGTTCTTTAATCCTCACATCAACTGTGTGATTAAGGATCTATTATTATCTCCATTTTACAGATGAGGAAATTGAGGAATACTGAAGTTAAGTGACTTTCCAGAGCTTATGCACAAACCAGGGGCAGAGTCAGGATTTGAACTCAGGCAGTCCATCTCTAGCACTCACACTCCAACAAGTACTACCTCTACTGGGTATGTATATATTCACATATATATTTGTTGCACAAATAATTGGAAAGTTATTTCTGCCTAGGTGCATGATACACTAAAGTATAACTAAATCCATTAGAATATAATTCAAACTTCTTCTATCATAGACAAAGTAATGGTCTATAATGGACATAATGATTACCCGTCATATACCTTGTACTGCATTAGTTTTCTTTGCAATCTCAATTACACTTGCTTTTTTATTATCATGGTTTTATAAAACTTTACAACTGGAAAGTGTCACATTATAAAGAGTTGTGCCTCATATATGTTAGAAATTCATGCATTTTTAATGAGTAATTAGAATTTTTTATGCAGCCAGATAGCCCCAGGTTTGTGATTCCATATTTTTTGTGTTACGTCATCTTTTGTACCTAGTACATATTATAATGTTTGTTGGCTTAATTCAGTCAGTTGTTACTTTCTATAAACTAAAATTTAGGGAACATTTCAATGGACTATGGGGAAAAAAATAATTGAAAATTGGAAGTTGAGGGTATCTGAGAAAATTCATGCTGCTTATGTATCCTGGACATAAATCCCAGCAAGAGTGACACATTGTCCTTCCTTGTCAAGTCATGCAACCAAAGCTACACTACTACCAAAACCAGTCAAAAATTTAGACATTCGGACCATCAGTTTAGTGGCGTTTTACTAAATTTACTGAACTAGCAATTATTTACCAACCAGTTACAGAACGGTCACAGTTTAAAATGATCTATACATCACATTATGTGGAGGACAAGTAGTCACGTAGCCAGACAACCCCAGGTGTGCCAAATATCCCCACCCTTTCCTCCAATGCAGTCCCTGAGGAACTAGACAGCCTCTGAGCATTGTTGGAAAAACAGTGAAATAGACTGATTCTGAATTCCTTTTCAGTTTGAAAATGTGATAGTGATCCAAGAAGCCCACAAACTTGGAACAGCTGGCAACATACATAGATTATGCTGAAAGAGTAACATCGTTTCAATTGATTGATAAACTGCTTTTCTTGTTCATGTAATGCAAATATGTTTTGGAGACCAATTTATAATTTTATGAATGGACTTTGGTATACATTGAAAATATTTAATTTGATGGTTATATTTCTGTCTGATATGAGTAAATATGAGTACATTTTAGAATTTGTTAAGCTTAATAATTTAATTAGCATGTCCCAAACTTCGTTATTCACTAGCTGGGTAGTTAACCACTGTAAACTACAATTTCTTCATCTATAAAATGGGAAAGAAAATAATGACAACTCATAGGGTTATTATGAGGATTAAACAGATTATGCATGAGCCCTGCCTGGCACATAGTAAGTGCTCATTAAATGTTCATTAAGTACCAGCAGCAGTAGTAGTAGCTCCCATATTTAAAGAACCATCAATTTTGTTTTCCAAGAATTCTGTTAGTGAGAATTATGCTGGTTTTTTTTTTTTTCCTAATTGCATTGACATATACAAGGGTGTAACTTCCACCTGTAGAATTATTCAAACAGTGAGCAAGGGGAAAATAAACTCAAGTTCAAAGAGTTTGACTGAACTGGCTGAGAACATTTAAGGAGGATAAAAATAGATGCATTTTGTTTGCTTAAATAGATTTTGGTCATGAGAAAGAAATGAAGAGGTTCCTCTAAAAAGAAAGCCTAGCTTAGCAGTCAGCAAATGTTGGGGACAGTTTTGCAAACGGAGAGTCAGCTATTACCGTCCCCATTATATGGGGAAGCCCACATAGCAGCCCATCCAGAATCAGGGTTGCGGTGGGCGCAGGCAAAGAAAAGCAAGAAACTGTCATTATTCACCATGTCCACCCTGAACATTCTTTAATTAAAAAACAAAGTTGTAGGAACAAGAAAGAAGAGAAAAACCATGATTTTATCCCCCACTTGAGACTGAATTAGAGGGAGATATGCAAACTACAGTAACCCCACTATGGACTCACACAGTGGCAAGTGCCACTTAGTTCTGAGGATCTAATTAGAAACAGGACTGAAGTTTTAGCCAGTTCCTGCTACTATTGATAGAAATAAAACATGGGTCAATAGCAACCCAAGCCCTGGAGACCCCACAGCAGTGAACTTCAGGGTGCCTTCTGAGAGGATTCAGTGTAAAGTTGGGAGAGTCTAGAGAATTCATACTTGAGCAAATACTGGAAAAGAAGAAACTGGCCCAGGAACTACTACTTGCTTCTAGATTGTGACTTTGTCTAATCTTCAACTGAGATTTTCTTTGATATTAATAATAAGAACAAGGAACATAATCAATTTAGTGCATCTTCTATATTCCAGGCACAGTTTTTACCACTTTATTACATTTTATCTTATTTAATGCTCACAGTCTTATTGGGTAAATGGAATTATTAGCTCCATTTCACAGGCCAAGAAACCAAAGCATAGAGATATTGATTAACTTGCCCAAGTTCACATAGCTGGTGACTGGCCAAAATGAGATTTGAACCTATCTGATGCCAGGTGAGGTATATCCTTTAATGCTTCAGAATAACTTTTTATTTCATTTTATATTCTTACCCTTGAAATATGTGTTTGCTGCAAAAATAAAACAGAAAACATACATAAACAAAATAGAATGTATCTTTACATTAAAGAATTTAAGAGCATAAGAACAATTGTTATTTAAAAATCTTATTCAGCAGTTTTACATACTTCTCTTCCTATGGAGGGTTACCTTCTTGAGGGCTTTCTGTTATCCATCCACTGTTTCTAGGACAGTTCTTTGCACATAATGGGCACTCAGACATATTTAGACCAAATCCATCCAAGTAGAAGCTGTTTGTTGGGGCTATCAAACATGGTAACACCTCACAGTCACTGTGTCTAACTGTAGTCACATTTTCCCCAGAGTTGGGTGGTAATACTTGCCAGCCAGCCCAAGCTTCTGGATATAGTGCCATAACAACTTCACAAGTGTGGTCAGAAAATTTGGTTAAGATTGAACATCATGGAAATGTTTGCTCCATTTTTTTCCCATTCTCAAAATATCCCTGAGCAATAACTTTTTCACAGTTTTAAAAACACACAACTTTTTCTCTCCAGTTTTTTTCTTTTCTTTTTGAATACTATATTTGATTTGGGGGATAATAGACACTGTGAAAAAAAAAGAATAAAGAGAATATAGTAGACAATACAAAATGTTTTAAACTTAGAAAGTTTAGGTTAGGCAGTTATATTCTTTAGGTAAATCTTCATGTAAAAAATAATTAGAAAGCAGAAGGAAAAGAAAAAAAATGAAAGTGTATAAATAAGATTCCTGATTGGTTGTTTCTTTTTTTATATATACTTTTAGCTTCTGTTTGAGCTACAATATTTATATATCAAGAATAAGAAAGTTTTAATCATAAAAATTACATAACATTCCTTCCAACATTTGATTTTGTTCTTTTCTTCACATCTGTGGTGGAGAATTATCCCTTTGCATGTCCAGAAGTCTCTGTTCTCTTGGGGAGCTGTTCTTGCACTCCAAAATACAGTTCTGATGGGAGCTGCCGATCACTTTATCCCACTCCCAGGATGGGCATGGTGCCAGACTGGGGTCAATCATGTACCCCATCTTCTTAGCCATCGAAATTAGCCTAGGGATATATGTTGGAGGACAATTGGAGTACTTTCGTGGAATTTTAAAAACTGGAGCTGGCAGGAAATAGCTCCATTCCTTGCTAGTTGCAAGGCTACAAGCATTTTACTTCAGATCTATCTGCTGCCATTTGTCACCTCATGAAGATCACATGCTTAAGATGATGAAGACAGCAATCAATGATAATAAGCAGAGGTATATTTGTGTCTATGTGTGTGTGTGTTTGTGTGTGTGTGTGTGTGTGTGTGTGTGTGTGTGTGAGAGAGAGAGAGAGAGAGAGAGAGAGACAGAGAGGGAGGGAGAGAGAAAGAGAACCTACTGCTTCTGAAGCCAGATCCATTTTCCAAGGTTTGGTTTTAGGAACAAATAAATTATCCATTTGCATAGCTGATTCAAGTTGGATCTTTGTGAGTCCTGACTAATAGCCAAAAATCAGGGTGTTAAGTAAACACAATCTGTAAGAATCTATTTTCCAGCCTCCATTCCCCTTGACATCTGTCCTGAAAGAAGATTTACACAAGAAATGCTGAAGTCTCTTTGGCAAGAGCATAATAACTGTAGTATTTAACAAATTTATTGCATGCCTCTTTGGGCCAGCCATCTTGCTAAACACTGAAAATGCTAAGGAGATTGGGGCAAGAAAGTGCCTCATCTGTAGGGTGGAGGCCTACATAAAAACCAATTACTACGGAACTGTGTAAGAAGTACTTTAAGCAAAGCCTGTAGAAATTTTGTGGGAACTCAAAGGAGTAAGCAAATGCTCCAAATGAAAAGTTCAACATTTTAGTCTTGAGGCATCACAGGGTTTTACCAAGCGGAGAAGAGAGGAAACAGCAAAAAATACATGCCAAGTTTGTAGAATAATAAAACTTTTTTTTTTTTTTGAGATGGGTCTTGCTTTCTCACCCAGGCTGGAATGCCGCGGTGCCATCATAGCTCACTGCAGCTTCGAACTCCTGGGCTTAAGTGATCTTCCCACCTCAGCCTACGGAGTAGCTAGGACTACAGGTGTGCATCACCAAGGTTGGCTAACTTTTTAATTTTTCATGGAGACAGAGTCTCACTATTTTGCCCAGGCTGGTCCCTAACCCCTGGCCTTAGCGATCCTCTCACCTTGGCCTCTCAAAATGTGGAGTTATAGGCGTGAGCCACTGCACCAGGCCAAGAATAATAAAACTTGTGATGTGATCACAGCATACCGTGTGGAGCTGGGTAACAGTGAGGGATTAGTGTTGTGCTAGGTTGTTAGGACTTTATCCTCTAGGCTGTGAGAAGCCGTCTGCAGTTCTCAACCAGATGAGTGACACAATCAGATTTGTGTATACATGTATGTAATGAACATCCATGTACCCATCACCCTGAGTCAATAATTATTCCTTCATGGGCAAGGTTGGGCAACTTTTCATATATTTAAAAGCAATTCCCATTATTTTTCTATCAATTTTAAATCAGTCCATTTGAATATAGAGTTCTTGGCCATTTTCTTCTGTTTTTAGAAGGTTTTTATTATGAATGACTTTGTATTATGTATTAGAATAATTTCCCTGGTATACTTTGCAAAATCTTTGTTCCCAGACTGTCATTTGTATTTTTACTTAGCCTATGGTATATTTTTACTATGAAATTTTTAAATTACATAATAAAATGTGTGTCTTTTGTTGCTTCTAGATTTTGAGTCATATTGAAGAATGTTTCCTCACTTCCAAATTATAGAAGAATTCCTAAGTGCATTTTAAAATACATGCATGGTTCCTTTTTAAACCCTTGATTTAAATATCTGATCCATTGGGAATTTATCCTGGCTTGTGTGTTAGAAATGGAGCCAATTCATCCTTCTCCATATGGCTAGCCAGTTTCACAGCAACATTTATTTAAAAGTCCATCTTCTACCTAGAGATTTGAGATATTGTATGCTGAATTTTTACATGCCATTGCATCTATTTCTGATTTTTTACTTTTTCATTAGTTTGTCTGCCTATTCATGTGCGAATATCAAACTACTTAAATTACAGAGACTTTATGGTACTTATAAAAAATCTGCTGTGGCCTTTCTTCCCAGCCCTTGTCACCAACATTGCTTTAGTTTTTCAGAGTTTGTCTGGTTATTCTTATTTGTTTTAAAATTCCTAATGAACTTTATAATCAATTTGTTTAGCTCTAGGAAAAAAGCCTAAAGGTATTGAATCAGGATTAAATTTACAATATGTCTTTTTATTTATTTATGTCTAGTTCTTTGAAAAGCACTTTAAAGTTTTGCTCATATAAAAATTGGACATTTTTGTTAAGTTTATGTCAAGACAGTTTCTTCTCTTTTCTCTTCTATCTCAAATGATATCTGTTATTCAATTACAAATTCTTACTGGTTTTGTTTATATATGTACATGCATACAGACTTACACATGCTATTGATTTTTATGTCTTCCTTTTATAACCTGTTACGTTACTAAATTCTCTTATTGTTTATTATATTTCCCATGGATTCTTTTGAGTTTTCCAGATATATAATCACATCTTCTCTTAATAAATATAGTTTTACCTCTTTGTTCCCAATCTTATGACAGTAATTGTTTTCTCTTGCCTGATGACTACATTGATTAGTGTTATGGACTGAATGTTTGTGTCCCCACCAAAAATTCATTTATTGAAGCCCTAACCCTTAGCGTGGCTGTATTTGGAGTAAGGAAGTAATTAAAGTTAAATCAGATCATAAGGGTGGGACCCTGATCCAATAAAATTAATGTCCTTATAATAAGAGACAGAAGAGAACTCTTTCTCCTCTCTTCCCCCCTTTCCTTCTCTCAATCTCTGTCTTTCTCTTCCCCTCTCTTCCTCCACATTCACACCAAGATAAGGTCATGAGTGCACACGGCAAGATGGTGACTGTCTGCAACCCAAGGGGAGCGACTTCACCAGACATTAACCTTGCTAGAACCTTGATTTTGGACTTCCAGTCTCAAGAACTGTAAGAAAATAAAAATGTCCATTGTTTAAGCCACTCGATCCAAGGTATTTTGTTACGGCAGCCCTAGCAGACTTATATGCTTAATATCTGCAATATGATGCTAAATGTGGTGGATATAGAAGGCATCTTTGCTTTTGTTCTGACTTTTGAGGAAAAACATTATAATGATAAATATCAAACATTAAAGTTTCCTAAGCTTTTGGGATGAGGTAAATATATTGTAATATGCTAAGAAAGTTTATAGAGTACGTTTAACATGAATGGATATTGCATTTTATCTAGTGCATTTACTACATTTGTAGAGATAATCATATAATTTTTCTTTTTAGTTCCTTAATTTAATGAATTAAAATAATGGATTTTCTAATACTGGGCCACCCTTGCAATCTTAGAATAAAACTCACTTGATCACACCCATTATTTATAACTATGCTGTTGGAGTAGTTTGCTTAATATTTTAAGATTTAGATTTGTGTCTTAAAGAGAAAATTCTGGCAAATTTTGACAGATATGGTAGCAGGGGAGAGACTGAAAGATACTTGTAACAATCTAGATGAGGAATTGCTGGGGAGACAAGCTAAGGTAGAAGTTACTTGTCATTTGTTTTACGTCAGCCTTCCCCAGTAGTCTGTAAATCCAAGGAGAGCAGAGCCCGGTTGTCTTCTTCATTGCCATGTCTATAGATCCCATTAGAGTTGACAATATTTTCATTCAATGAATGAATGAATTTTAAAAATATGAACGAATAAACAGAGGTGAACTGGAGAGAATAAACCCAGCCGGTATTTACCAGGTAGAGTCAACAGGATCTAGGGAATGGAAAGATGTCAGAGAATAGAGAGACAAAGTTAGGTGACATTGTTGCCATTAATTTAGGGAATTTAAGAAAGAGAACTGATTTGGGTAGAGTAAGATATTGGTGTATAATATTTAGATATATTATTGTGAAATTTTTGTAAGACATCTGCATGGAGACATCCAGTAGGTCTGGCTCTATTTTCTGAGAAAGAGCCCTAAATGGAATGAATAGCTTATCAGGTTTTTACTTTTTACCTGATATTGTGGTAAATGCATTATAAGAATTGCTTTTTTCTAACCTAACAACAAGATAGTAGGACTATTAATGTTCTCAAATTAAGACAAGAAAGTTAGTAATTTATCAAGATCACCTAACCATTAAGTGGTGGAACCAGTCTTTGAACCCAGACAGTCTAATGCTAAAGCCTAAATATATCTCCTATGCAATATGGACTTCTAGGATTTAAAGAGCAATGAGTGTATTTATCATAGTTGAAACATTGGAAATGAATTCAGTTATCTTTCAAGAGTGTATAGAGCAATAGTGAAGAGTGAGAAGAAAAAAAGCTGAGAGCAAAAGAATTTAAGAAGCAGGCAGAAGAGGATCCCAGGGAAGAGACTGAGAAGAGGCAAGCACAGAGATTAGAGGAAAACCAAGGAGAGAGCATATCACGGAACCAGGGAAGACAAAGTCTCAGGAGGGATGAAGAGTTGAGATAGGGAATTAAGGTATCCACAGATATCTGAAATGAAATGAAATTTTCACAAAATTATCAAACAGCAAGAATGACCTTTATCATGTTAAAGATCAAGATGTTTGTTAACTTAGGAAATTTATAAACTTAAAAGATTCTCATCGTATAAGCCTGTGTTGCTTACGTGTTGCCATATAAAGAATAAGTTGCCAACATAGTGATCAAGTGAATAAATAATACATCACAGTTTTTTAGTTACAGTATAAATAGTATAACATGGAAGTAAATAGTAATATATTAGCTTTGCTTTGTGATCTGTATGTCATTTTCTTCCTTGTAAGATAATAAGATGTGAGATCAGTAAAGTTATCCATTTGGTCCTGGATGAAAACATTCCAGTGCAAAATTGCCATTCATTTTCATAGTCATTTAAACGCAATTTGTTGCCCAGTTGTGTCATTCCACTTTATATTTTACGGAGTTGATAAGATTCCAGAATTGCTTTAAGAATAGGGGAAAGCCTTAATCCTTCCATATTTATGTAAGGAAAACTGTCATAGAAATCAGGCCCCAAAATGAATTCTTCAAAAGCAAGAAGGATGACGAGTTGAACTAATAGAATTTCATTTCTGCAAGCTGCAATTCTAAATGATCTTATAACCAGTTTCAAGAAAGGATTTTTTGAGTGTGGTGACATATGCCATCTAGTGGCTAACTTAAGCTATTATAGGATAAACTAGAAAATTTTATTTCTATGTAAACAATAACATGCAGGAGGGTAAAGTTTGGGTCATTGTACTTCATCTATTAATACATTTTTTCATGAAAAAATATAGATTTTTATTTTACAAATGATTATTTTTAGTGCCAAATTTGATCTAATAATTCACTCCCTTTTGTATAGGCATCTTCAAAGTAAAGGGGGAGAATAAAAACAGAAAGAGAAAGAAAAGAAAGAAAAATAAGGTAGCATTTTCTGTCTACCACAATAGAAAGCATAAACAGTGTATAATCTAATTATAATTCTTAAATTATTTCAGTTCTAGGGTGATTCCATTTTTTCATTGAACAAATGTTAATCTATCCTTACTTCAGATATATTTAATAGTTAGAATAAATAAAACATATATTTAAATGGAAATGTCATAGGTAAAAATGAATGCATAACCTCTCCCCCTTAGTTTTACTAGAGTTAAACTATTAATATTATGCACATATACTTCGATATCTAAACTGACAAAATTAACTTTAATTAGATAGTCTCCATGCCAACGGCAATGATCAATTTTTGGTCGTTATCTTACTCAACTCTCAGCAGCATTTGATACAATTTAAAGACCATTCCCTCCTTCTGGAAGTATTTTCTCTACTTTCAGGACATCATACTCTTCCTCCAGGGTCAGCTATATAGTGCAAGATGAAAATGTGGGCTCTTTTTTTCAAACAGTAAGAAAAAAAATATCCTTAAAGTACTTACAAGGTGTGTGAATTACTCATTTTATATTTTGTAGCTTATACTTGAAGATGCATTTAATTCTTCCCAGAACAGTGGAAATGCTACAAAAAACTAACTCAAATATTTTCATTTCCACTTTTAAAAGAAATTTATTATTGATTGATTGATTTTAGAGACAAAGTTGCGCAGGCTATAGTGCAGTGGCACAATCATAGTTCACTGAAGCCTCAAATTCCTGGGCTCAAGGGATCCTCCCACCTCAGCCTCCCAAGGAGCTAGAACTACAGGTGTCCACTGCTATACCTGGCTAATTTTCTTTCTTTTTTTTCTTTTTTGTAGAGATGAGGCTCTCTCTACGTTGCCCAGGCTGAAGTAGTTGGCTAATACAGGGAAGTGGCATAGGTAAGCAAGGATATAATAGGGTTCCTTGGTTGTTCACCTTTCTTAGAACATCGTTGCCTTCTTTCTGCTCTGAAAGCAAATTCTGGTTTGAATGAAAAGGGTGGCCTCTCAGGGCTGCCAGCATTACCACTTACTCTATTGTACACGTGGTGTGCTTCCCTATACTTGCATTGAGTCTTACTTAGCACCCGTGCATGTGGATCCACTGGAATTCTGTGCTCATGGGGTATCATTAGTGCTCTATGTACACATGAATGGTGGACACACATAGTGTATACATACATCTTCTCTCCTCACTTTCATGCTCTATTGTCCCATCAATAAAATTATTAAGAACTGATGTAAGCTGAACAACCAAGTGTGGGCTCCATCTGAGTTATACTTTGAAGACCTAGAATAGTGCCTGACCCATAGAATGTGCTGAATAAATATTTGTGAAATGAATAAAGGAATGCTTTATTTTTGTATCCCTGGAATCTAGCACAGCACAAGGTTTTGCTCTATATAACTGCTCAATAAATAATGTGGAAGGAAGGAAGGCAGTTGGTCAGATGGAAGAATCTCCATTGTTTACTTCTATGTGATTGGCATGCAAAGTATTATTTTAAAGTTAGGTAAATTGTGTCAATGTCCATATATTTAAATTTTTAAAAATATCTTATCATTCTACTAATATGGTATAAAACTACTTTTATTGCAGGACAAGTAGGATTAGGACTTAAATTGAAAGAGTTTCTTCTTGTTCTTTACTTTCAGCTCTGATTTACTCTACTAAAAGGGTACATAGACAAAATATATTTAATTCTATATTTAGTAGTAATAATTTCACAGGCAAAAGTCAAAATTAGATTTGAACTATACTTTGTTGACAAATGACCGATTGCTCTAAATGACATTTCATTACCTTTACTGATAAGTATGACATTGTACTTTTGTATATCATGCATGAAAATTGATAAAATTTAATTACTGTAATTTTTGGAAAACAAGTGCTTAGAAGATCTCTTTAAGTGCAACAAAACAATAATACATCTTGGTAAGACAAGTCCTGTTCCAATAGATGCACAGCAAATACATAATGAGTGAATTTGCAACTTTTTTCATTTGTAATTCAGAATATACACATTTAATGAAATAGCTGTTTCATTACAAATACATTCAGAGAGATAGAAAGTAGATATAAGAACTAAAAGTAGATGGGTAAGTTGGTAGATACAGCTAAATGGGTGTAGCTATAACGAAATTTGTTTTTACTTGTTTGTTTATAGTATAGCAATCTCTTTCTGAACTACCACTTCACATTGAATTATACTCCTTTAGGAAAAGTCACCTCCTTTTAGGATAGATTCAATAAACATTTATTAAATAGCTCACATTTGTGGCAAGTATTATGCTAAGACTCGAGAATATAATCAAACATTTCCTGCCTTCTGAGGTTCACAACCTAGTGGAAAAAGTAACAAGTAGATTATTATTTCAATAAAATTATAATACACAGGTACAATAAAGATATGCATAAAATAATAAGGAAGAAATGTGGGCTAAGTTATCCTGAAGGACAAATAGGACTGAGTTAGGTGAAGAATTAAAGTGTGGAGAGAGTGTTATAGAAAAAGGAAAGAGAATGAGACAAGACACATGTGTTTTGGAGATTGCATTGCAGCTTCTGTGATAATGTCTTTACATTTGCTCTTACCAAGATCACTAGAGGTAGTTACCTTCTATTAATGCCTTCTGCAGCCTTTGATGCCTTCCTGTAACACTCTTTCCTTGGTGTTTCAGGAATCCTTCATACTCTCCTACTTTGTTTGTTTCTATCTCTCTAGTCATTCTCAATTTTGTTTTCAGGGTCTCTTTTTCCTCTTCTTACCCATTTAAGTTTGTATTCTTCACAATTTGGTCCTGACCTCTCTTCTTTCCATATTCTTCCACATTTTCTCTAAGCAATCTGATTCACTCCCATGGCTTCAATGATCACAACTCTGTTGAAAGCTCTCAAACATTTATCTGTAATTACCTCTCTCTCCTAGGTTCCAAACCCATCCTGCAGTGCATTTGCCAGACAGTTCCATCTAGGTGACATTGAGGGCCCTCAAACTCAACATGTTCTGGAGATGAGTTTGTTTTCCAACCACCGCAGGACATGGTGCTACCACTGTCTTAGTTGTCACTGTTAGAAATCTTGGATGTCATCCCTAATTCCACCCCCTTATCCTCCATGTCCAATCAATTCTGTCAGTGGTAACTTCTATAGAGTCTCTCAAATTGCTCTATTCTGTATTTTCGTGGTATAATTATCTGACTTCTGGAAGACTTTTCTAATTTGCCCCTGGCCTCTAGTTCTGCCGCCTTCGATCCATTTTCTACAACGCAGTCTGGCGATCTTGTCAATGTCCAACTCTGATTGTATCATTCTCTGTATTAAAAATCCTAATGGTTCCCATTAATATATCAAGATCAAGTTAAGCTCTTTCATAAAGTAGCATAAGCACGTGTCCCCATTTGCCTGAGACAGTCAAGTTTTTTGCTGTTAGCTCTAGTTCCTGTCTGTTAGCGCCCCCTTTATCTCTCAAAAGGGTCCCACAAGGGTCCTGGTTCAGGTGATGACTTTCATTGTCACCCTGCATACGAAGCTCTTCATTGTCAGATTTGGGCCTGTGTCTTCAGCCTCATCCTGCGGTCATTCTCTTGTACATTCTAAGCCCGAGGCATCCTAACCTTCCAAAGGTGCCCAAACCACAGTGCTCTCTCTCACCTCCAGCCTCTGCCTGTGCTATCCTTTCTCCCGAAACATCATCCCCCTTTCTTTGTCTCCGCGGTTCCTGCTTTGCCTCCAGGTGTCAGGCTAGATGCCAGTTCTTATGTTAACAGAAAGACTTACCTAAGTCTCTTCCACCCCAATAGATTAAGTGTCCCTCCTTAGTGGTTCCATACTATTCTAGTTACTTTGATTATAACACTGTTCATGCTAATTCATAATTTCCTACTGTTTCTTTTACCTTCACAATATAAGTTTCTTAAAGAAATCTGACCTATGCACTATTGTATGTCTATCAACTAACATGGTGTCTAGCATACACAGTGGGAGCTAAAATGCCTTTTAATGAACTATGATAGAATTTTTAATAAATGTGAACATAGTTTTAAGTTTAGATGAAAACTCTTTATAAAAATTGATTTATCCTATGATTTAATGAGCAATAACCATTCAGCATTTTGGCCTCATTCACCATATTTATGCTGTCAAATTTTGCCATTGGAAAATACAGTGAACAATGAACCCTGGAATTCATTGAAAAAATGATAATAAATGATTTAAAATACAATTTTGGATGTTTGTTTAGTGTTCATCATAATAATCCTCTTAAATCACTTCTCTCAGAGCTGGCAGGCTATATGGTGGTTTCAGGTAATTAAATGATTCAGTGAAATTACTTGGTGCCTTTAAATTTATTTCTACCAGCCTAGATAGCTCACGTTAAAACATAAAGCAGATTAGAAGTCTAAAGGACATCCAGCTCAGCAAAGTCAAAAACTGTATCTCATTACTGAGGATTACTAGTAAGCACCTAGCAGTGATTTTACTGATAATGAATGAGAAGTCAATTGACTTGAAAAAAGAAAATAATAAAAACATTGTGAGTTTCTAGGAATAAGCTTTTTTTGAAGATTGACATGATATAGGCAAACTCTTGTATATTGACCAAAATTTGAAGATTAAAACTACAGTGCAATGAAAGAAGTACAGAGTACAGAGCAGCTTTGTTACATGTCAAGACATTTATGAATCTCCCTTCCCCTAAAGAAGCAATTCATAATGGCTGGGAAATGTCAGTAATTTTAACAGCCTTTGGCAAAACAAAGTGAAACCCTTAGCACATATCACATCATACTTTTTGAAAATGAAAATTTTAAAAAGTGAGTTTTATTGGATTTGGCAAGCTGCCATTTCCACTGTAGACAGCAAAATCCTTAGAACTTATCAGTTGGCTTGTGTTAGGCTAAGCAAGATGGTATATGAATGAGAAAAATTTTAATATTCCAAGAATCAGCAGTGTTACATTAGATTTTGGCAGCCCCCAAAATTATTTAGTTTATTCTCTTACATCTTTTACTGAAACCATTCTGTACTTACATTGTAGGACTTCAGAGCAGAGCTGTTGTTAACTCATCCCATTATTTCTATGAAAGCAAGAACACCATTCTTCATATCTCACATAAATCCCTTGTGTACACATGATGTTTTCATACCACAACACATGAGTTACATTAGTATAACGTGCCCTATGGCCCTCTGTGGATTTCAGGGATGTTAAATCTGATGAATAAATGAGATGTTCCTACTCCAGCATGCTGTTCCTTCTCTAGAATGAACTCCAGAACAGTGACTTTCAAAGATCCAAAGTTTGGACCACAAGTTAGTGTTGGCAAAGACAAGGGTAAACAAGGAAAATAAAAACCACATAGTGGAATTTTATAAAGAGATACTTTGTTAACTTAAAGTTTCATTATTTTAAGACAGTTTTTTTTCTATTCGGATTACCTAGTATATCTTTTCATTTTAGAAATCATGATGAAATACATAGTATTTCTGTTGTTTTTAGTTAACTTATTTGGAAAATAAAAAATTATCAGTTTGATATCAATTAATTACTTTAAAAATGTTGCATATTTATAAATAGTCAAATTGGAAACTACTACTATTCTATAGTATGAGTTTGTAATGAGTAAATTAAATTAAATTTTAAAAATCTATGACTGTAATTTATATATGCATATATATATATATACAGTCATTCAAATAAAAATATAGATAATTATGATAGAAGATTTCATATGAAGCAAGGATTTTTTTAAAAGATCTAAAATGGCAAAAACCTGGTTCAACTTATACATTCTATCAATTTTTATTACCTAGTAACAATTACCTAATAACAATTTTTACCTAATAATAACTTATTATTACCTACTAATAATTTTTTTCAGTTTAGGTTTCAAGCTTTCTTAGCCTGATGCTAAAATTCTTAGTCTGCCTGTTTCCCCTCAGAGGTAAGATCTTGTTCTCCGCTCATTAGAAAAGTCAGTCTCTCCAAGCATTTCTGCTTTCCCGGTTTCACTCTACCATTGAATACCTATCATGTGCCAGGCCCTGAACCAGGTATTCAAAATTCTGATAGACCAAGCACTCAGATAAGCTTCACATCTCAGGAAAAAGAAAGAGAAAAATCTTAATTTGTCTCCAATTTAATCTTTCAGGAAGAAAATAAGTGCTTTTTCCATGACTATTTTCTCCCCAAAGAATGGAATATAAAGCAGGATCCATACATTTATGTTACAAACATACCGTGAAATTTTTCTCAGTTTTTGTCTTATTTCCCAACCAGTTATTCTTCATACTATTATAGGAAAATATACATTACTTTTTCTGAAGCTGTCAGGCCTATTTTTAGGGGAACAAAAATAAAGTTCCAGTGAAAGAAGCCTCTGGAAATATTTTCTATAAGTAACTCATATGTAAACACACAAACATTTCCCAACAGTTATACTGTGAAGTATTCTCCAGCTTAGTAACCACTTCCGAGCTGTGAACTGTTTCTGTCTTCCATGTCAACAGCAGGATGACTTTGGATACTTGTTCTTTCACTCTTTCATTTAACCAATATTATATCATGCTTATGATATACCAGTCACTGTGTTTGGCATGAGAGATACCAAGTGATGAACAATATAGACAGGGAGCCTACTATTGTGATTGTCAGTTACCTAGTAGTATGTGATGACCAAAAGGAAGAAAGAGTAGAGGAAGACTAGTTAGTCGGTTATTTGTTTAGAGAAGTCATTTCTTAAATTTCTAGATTAGATTAGACCTTATCCCCTGCAATAAGACCTTAAATCAGTGCCCTAATACCTACATCACAATATACGTAACTATTATAATTAATTAGTTGTGAATTTGATGTGAGTTAGCATTTGATGCCTGATCTCCATACAGCTTCTGTGTATCCTCCACTCTGTTCTCAGCACCCAGCACAATGCCTGGCATGTCACAGTTATTCAGTAAATACATATTGATTTAATGGTAAAATCTTAGTCCCAGGAGCAAGAATATTTAGTTTCTTCTATAGAATCTTCACTACCATCTTCCCAGGCAGGATAAATAAGAATCACTATGCGATTATCAGGGTCTGAAAAAAGATTGAGACCTGGAATTGGGAAAAAACTTGCACTGAACATTTCAGCTCACCTGGCATCCCCCAAACCACACCTGAGCTGTTGTCCAAATAATCTGGTTGGCCTCAAACTAGATTTATCACTGCTCTGTAAAACTACCTCATTTTAAATTTATTATAAAAGCAGCAGGTAATGATCACAGAAAACATGGAAAGTTTAGAAAAGTATACATCTATGTTTTTAAGATTTTGGCAGAGGTATTTAAGACCATCTGCAGTAAACTTGCTTGGTAGTTATTCATCATTGAGCACCATCTCATTTATCCTCTTAAGTTCATGCTTCCCTTTCCCAGTGATCCTCTGCTTCCCCACTGTAGTTCTAAAAACAAGTGTTTTTTTTTTTTTTCGACACCGTGTTCTGAGTCTTTCTTTTTTCTCCTATCATTCTTTGGTTTCCATTTTCATGGGAATTACCAATGACTAACAAGCTTTGGTCAATTAACTCTTATGCAGAAACCCATTTATAAAATACATAAAAGCACAACTCTCCTGGAAGTATTGAGGAGATACTCAATTCAGGTGAAACGCATTTTCTTGCTTTTTTCAGTTTCCATAGGTTGCCTGCATTCCTTGGCTCCTTCCTTCTTTAAAGCCAGCAATGAGCAATTGAGTCTTTCTCCCATTACATCACTCTGACACTGACTCTTCTTCTTCCCTCTTACACATTTAAGAACACTTGTGATTACATTGGGCCCACCTGGGTAATCCAGGAAAATCTTCCTATCTTAAGGTCAGCTGGTTAGCAACTCTAATTCCATTGGCTACCTTATTCATCCTTTGCCATGTAAAGTAACATATTCACAGTTTCCACGTATTAAGTTGTGGACATCTTCGAGGGGCTATTATTCTGCCTAACACAGAAGGGGTTGTGAATCCTTTAGTTTATTCTACTTTGCCTTGCAAGACCTTTGATTCCCGTTTTTCTTTTCCTTTTTCACCTATGTATTAGGCAGGGTTCTCCAGGAAGATGGAACCAATGGGATATATATATTAATAGATATAGATATATAAGAGGGGATTTATTGGCTCAAGTGATGATTATGGAGGCTGAAAAGTCTCATGACAGGCCGTTTGCAAGCTGAAGACTCTGGGATGCCACTAGTGTCGTTCAGTCCAAGTCTAAAGGCCTCCAAACCAGAAAAGCCAATGGTGTGATTCTCAGTCTGAGGCCAAAGGCCTGAGAACCCAGGGTGGCCATTGGTGAAAGTACTGGAGTGCAAAGACCAGAGAGCCTGGAGTTCTGATGTCCAAGGGCAGAAGAGTGGCCCCCTCTCTGGGATCCCCCAAACCAGGAGAGGGAGAAACTCCAGGAGAGAGCGAGAAGAATACACCTTTCTTCCGCCTTTGTTTTCTATCCCGAGCCCCCAGCTGATCGGATGTGGTATTCACCAACAATGAGAGCAGAACTTCCCCAACTCACACTCCACCAACTCACATGCTAATCTCCTCTGGAAACACCCTCACAGACACACTCAGAGACAATGCTGTACCAGTTCTCTAAGTATTCCTTAATACATTCAAGTTGACAGTTAAAATTAACAGTCACAACCTTTCAGCTGCTAAAGGGCATTTCTCATTTCCTTTTTTGCCTTTTTTCTCTCCCAGAAGCTATGTGATTCAAAGATGGCACCATTACATTATGTCTGTGCTTTTACATCTTGCATACTTTGAAGCCTTTTCCTTGTAGTCCTTGCTTTGACTTGCCTGAACCCTTTTATAGTATTTCTGATTTAGAGTTGACTGTCTTTCTGGTAATAGTTTTAGATCAGCTCTAGGCTTCTTCCTTTTCCTGTCCTCTCCACAAATTTTCTTGGTTGCTTTGCTGTGGGATGAGGTTGGTGCTGGCACATGAGAGACGCATTGAACTTTTTTATTCACAGTTAATTTGAGTTTTTACTAGTCTTGGTTCTCAAGATCTACTGAGTACATGGTTTTTCTGTAGACATACTTTTCCCTTTTTTTTTGTTTTGTATCATTTTTGAAGGAACTATTAGGAGGCTGGTAGGTAGGCCACTGCCATTATCTTAAGCTACCCAACAAATTCTATATTTTGTTTTGATATCCAATGTTGAGAAATATTTCCTCACACAGAAAAGTACTTACAATGGAAGCCTTTTTTTGAAAAACAGCTCACATTCCAAATTTGGGATACTCCTTATTTTAACTGATCCTGCAGCTTAAGAGAAATAAAGTAGTATTTTTTTAAAGTTAATTTTCTAAGAGCATGTACCAACTGCTTAGCTTTTCATAATGGATGTTGATCAACTTGTAAGTTGTGAAGAAACTTTAGTCAATTTTTAAACCTTGATTGTTTTGTGGATGTTTCAAAAGTAGCTTACAATTTTTGATATTACTTTTTTTAAAATCAGATATATCAGTGCCATGTAGTCCATTGTAAGGATGCTAATTCTTTCTTTGTGAAATAGGCAACCATTGAAGTACTTTGATCAGAAGAGACTTGTAATTTAACAAATCACTCTGGGTGTTGTGTTGAAGGGTAGGCTGTAGGGAGGTATGGCCTGAAACAGGAGACCAATAAAGCAACCGTTGTAATGATACTAATAAATGTATGGTCTTATACCAGGCTAGTGGTTGTGGAGGGTGTGAGGGTGGTCAGATTCTCAATATATTTTGAAAGAAGAGTTCATAGGATTTCTTGAGGGATTGAATATGAGATTTGAGAGAAAGAGAGCAACTAGGATAATTCCTTGATTTTTATCTTGCATAGATGGAGCATATGAAAGCAGCTGATTTGGACAGGAGGTTTAGAAGTTTACTTCTGGAATATTAAAATTGAGATGCATATAAGACATCCAAGAGGAATTTCAAGTAGGCAGGTAAATATATGAGTCTGGGATTCAAGAAAGCGAGAGAGAGGTCTAGATTGGAGTCATAAATTTTGGAGTCATTAGCATATAGATGGTTTTTAAAGCCATGAGACAGGCTAAGATCATCAATGGAGTGAGTTAAGAAAGAAAGAAATCTCAAGGCTGAGCTCTGGGCACTCCAGTGTTAAGAGACTAGGGGAATGTATACATGGGGAACAGCAAAAGAGACTGTAAAGTAAGGAAAACCAGTGAAGAGTGGAGTTCTAAAAGCCAAATGAAGAGAATTCTGGCAGGAGAGAGTAAATTGACATTTTGAATGCAGGGGATAGATCAAGAAATGAGGACTAGGAATTGACCACTGAATGTAGTCACTTGAAAATCATTAACCGTCTTGCCCAGTGTAGTTCCAGTGGAAAAGGGGAGTGAAAACATTGGAGTGAGTTCAAGAGAGACTGGGAAGAGGAGTACTGGAAGGAGCAAGCACAGACAACACATTTACTGCTTTTTGTATGTGCTACAAGAAATGTAAAGCAATGTATTGGGATGGAAGCTGCAGGGAGAAGTGGACCAAAGAGACTTTTGTTTTTGTTTTTGTTTTAAATGGGAAAAATTATAGCATGTTTATATCCTTGTGAGAATGATCCAGTGGGGAGGAAAAATTAATGATACAGAAGACAGAGACTTTCTGGATCAATGGCTTTGAGTAGCACTGAAAGGTTAGTATCTAGTCCACATATGAAGACAGAAGCGTGGATAAGGCCTCCTTGTTAAAGAGGATAAAGCAGAGTAAATGGACAGGTAGATGTGAGTAGGTGGATAATGGATGATGGTACCGGATAGAAATTCTCAACTGAGAGTAAGGATGGAGCAGAGATCACATAAGTCTGCAAAGAAGGGAGAGACTGCAGGGTGGTAGTAGGTGGGGGAGAACAGTTCTGGGAATCTAGTGTGATTGTCAGCCATCACTTTGAGGAGGGTGGTTATACATTTTGGAGACCAGTCAGCACGGCCGTGTGTTTTTCTTGAACCACATTCTGCTGCACAGATGTAGGTGTGGGTGAGTGAGGTATAGACGGGTACGACAGGAACCTTGTAAAACATTATGATGACTGGGCCCCACCCACATTCAGATATTTGTTCAGTTGAGGAAGGGCCTGACCACTGGATTTTTCTAAGGCAACTGAGTTGATTCTAAGCAAAGAGAGACTTGAGGCACTGGAGTATTACATAGTTTTTGCCTGAAGCAGGTGGGGGCATGGAGCAGTTGTGGGCTATAAACCTAAAAAGGTAAATTAAGAGCAGTTGTGATTTGATTATTTTATCTAATTTATTTTTCGATAATCCTGGTCTAGAATTTTCGGACTTGGGGAAATTCCTAGAATGCTTAGAAAAAATGCTTAAAAAAAGTCTGACATTTGTCATCTCTACCCCTATCATGGGAAAATATAAAGAAAATTTAGATACGATATTTTAGGTATTTGTTTTTTTTAATTATGCTAACTTTGATATAGACAAATCAATTTTGTGGATCTTTAGCAAATAAATTATATTTTAGCATAGAAGATTTTATGCCAAGTTTCAACCTGAAGCATTTTGTATGTAAAACTGAAGTTCTGACAGAAACTTAATGCAGAGGAGAATATATTTTCAATCTTTTGTTGTGAAACACATTCCTAAGGTTACTGAAGCTTTTTTCTAGTCTGTAGATGGATTACTACTGTGCATAAAAAAATAAAAATGAAAACATGGTGCTTTTTCCAAGATATGCCAATTATCCTATTTTGGGTAAAATGATTTCCCAACTGTCTTGTTCTCTGAAACAGTAGACTATGGAAGAGTTTCTTACGCTTTTGGCAAACAGCAACTCCTCAGTACTCAAAACCACAGCTAACATTTTTCTGTTTTGGGAAAGGAGACATAGAAGTTGCAGGTTTCATGAAGATTCATTTTATCAGTTCATGAAGTTAAAAATTCATAGTGCTATCTCTGCACATAGTAGACACTCTGAGCAGACTTGTTGGACCAATGAATATACAATGTAATATGATATTCTCTCCCTTTTCTGTGAAAAGTTGGAAAAAATTTGCTTTGAAATAAAAAATCTATTATTTTTATATAAATATATAAAATGTATTCTTATACATTTTTATATAAACACATAAAATGTATATTTTATATATTTTCTTGTTATGAACAAGGTAAAATTCTCAGTCTTCAATTCAGAGGAGTTTTATCTGAGCAAAGTTCAAGCAAGAATTAGATATCTTCCCTTTTGCTGCTTCTTCTAGTTCTGAAACTACAGAAGAGAAGCAAGAAACTAAATACTGAGGGATTGAACAAATACCACTTCACCAAAATCCAAGCCAGATGCAAATAATTCAAGAAATAATGGGCCTGAAGACAGCAAACTTTCCAGGGTTGTTATAGATATTTACTCCCTCTGCTACTATTACGTTTCTGTAGTCAAGGATCAGTTATACCACAGTTTAGACAACTCCCTGGAAACAATGTTCACTGTTAAAGCTGTTCCAGGAGCACAGGAATTCCTTTGATGAGCTCTAAGAGATTGGTAACAATACCTCCTAAAGGACCACGTTGCTAGGTAACAGCTTGTTTCCTTGGTCACAGTGAATCCATGGAAGACCCCCAAAAGAGGCTGCAGATTCTTGGCGGACTGCTCTCATATTCCCTCCAGGGAACATCATGAAAAATGTCTTCAGAAAAATAGCTTTATGAAGGCAAGAGGAACTTTTTGCACCCGCAAGACATGTCTGAAAGGTAGGAAAATGAAATTAAAAGTAACCTTAGTCATAACTTGAGAGAGAGAAAAAAACCAAACATAGATAGTGTTACTGGATTAAATTTCATTTAAACATGTAAAGTCATGCAACCTGCCTTACTAACGACTATTGCTGTAAGAGAGAAGCAAACTCAACTACCACCCTCTCCCCTAATACTATGCAACTGGTTACAAATGCAATGCAATTCCTGTGATTGTGGTTGTAATAGAGAGAGGTGGGCTTACTCTTTTAGTAATGTCTGTAGAAACACAAGACTCTTAAAGCAGGTGCAAATTTCAGGGGAAAAATAGATAAGACAGCTAAAAGGTAATATCTATTAGTGTTTAAGTTTAAATGAAATTACTATCATAAAAACAGCACTTATACTATCTTATTAAAGCCACTAATCAGATTAAATAGAAGCGAAAACCCAAACCTTGTTTCCTCACTCCTAAATTTTGTAGCTGTCTCATAAGTGTTTTTCAAAACATGCTGATAATTAAATAATATATAATTAGGTGGTTTACAGATTTCTTGAATTTGTTTGTCTTCATATTGGTGTATAACCTGACTCTTACTTTAAAAATAATGAGATTTGCACCTTCGATTTTTAGGATTAAATGCATTATGGTTTCATAAAAGTGTATGAAACTTATTTATAGCTTCCATTTCCTTCCTGTTAAGAGAGGAATTGTGCTTAGGTAGGGGATTAGAGATCAAAGGAGTGAGAGAAGTTCTATTTTTGTTAGCCACCTGTGTATATCTCAAGTAGTGTCAAATATTATGTTGATTTTAATGTTAAAAACTAAATATGTAATAATTTGGAGAAATTGGCATGTGAAACAACAGTTTTTAAATGGGTAGAAGTTCTGTGCAGAATTACAAACTTCATTTTTTTTCCCTACTTTCTAAAATCCTTTAACACACTGTAACAAGAGGAGATGCATTTGTGAATTCTGTATAAAATAATCCTTACTATCAGTATTTTTACTTTTTAAGTATTAAATCTTTATAAAATGATTTTAGAGACAGTATAAAAGGTGATACCCAGGATACAACTTAAACTTTAATTTTCAAATTGTGAAAGGAAAAGGAAGGAAGGAAGGAAGGAAAGAAGGAAGAAAGGAAGGAAGGAAGGAAGGAAGGAAGGAAGGAAGGAAGGAAGGAAGGAAGGAAGGAAGGAAAGGAGAGAGGGAAGAAAAGAGGGAGGGAAGGAGAAAAGAAAAGCTTCTTTAGTGTCTGTATTTTTTCAATCACATTTCTGCCCATCATGAAACAAGAATCTTAGTTATACCACCTTCCTAAAATAGTTCATTTCATTTGGCCTTTTATAGTTTTATCTCTGCTTGAAAGTTCTACCTCAATCACATATTATCTTTTAGTGTCTATATTCTTCTCTCCTGCAGTGTTGGATATGGTTAAATTTTCAAAGTTGTAACACAGGAACTGGTAGATGTTCCTCAAGTATTGAAAACCACCTAAGCATCAGCTATATATGTTGTTACAATAAAGTCTTAAAATTCTAAATATAATTTTGTGGAACAAACATAGAAATATTTCAGTTCCTCTATCTTCATTGTTTCTGGTATTGGAATATATTTTTTGCTTCTATAAATGTCAGTGAACCCACTGGTGGCTATTGGCATTTATAGGCTCTCCCTCTGGAGAAGTATTATAGGTGTTTGTTCTTTTACTTTTGTTGTACCTTAATTCAAGGGACTATAAATGTTTATAAGAATGTACATGGGTATGGAGTAATATAGACCTGCAAAATTTATAAGAATAAAAATTGGGTCACATAAAATTAAAACCTGGCTCATTCAGATTGAAGTAGAGAAAAAACAATTGCAGTTGTATATTTTCAAAATTAAAATTTATTGTTGTATAGTTTTAGAATCAATAATCTAAATAAATTAAGATACATTTGTTGAAATCCTAGGCTTTGGGATAATTGAAATATTTTTTGGAATATCTCTAAAACACATAGCTTTTTAAAAACAGTTCATTGATACATTTTTTTACTCAATTTACTTAATTTAGAGCTATCAGACAGTAGCAATAATCTTCAAATTTAAATAATTGGTATACCTAATTGGCCATCTCAGACATTAACAATTTCTAATATCAGATTTCTTCCTGATTTTGTAAGAACTCCATTGAAAGTACTTTCTACGCTCTCATTACCATCTCTAGCATGCAGGTAGCACGATCACCACCCATTTTACAAATGAATAAAAATACAGGCATCGAGAGGGCAAAAATTCTCGTTTTAAAAAAATAAAAAAGAATGGTCTAAGAAGTCAAAGAGGCCGAATTTTTATCTCCTTTCATCCAAATTTAATACTCTATAGTTCATGGTAATTTTTCTCTGGCCCACAGTAACTTGTTTTAGCAAGATCCCACTGGATTTGAGAACCTAACTCAGTATTTTTTTTTTTTTTTTTGAGGGGAGGAGGAGATTGAGAGTTTGGGAAGAGTTTTTCATTTGCTAACTGAAAAATGTGATTGAGAATTCTTTCCTTCCTTCTTCCTAAATACAAAGCTTTCATGATGAAGCAATGAATATAAATGGAATGTTCAGAAATTGAGTCATACTCAATACTATTTTGACAACACTATGTGTGTTAAAGGAGCTCCCTCACCTTCTGTATGATATGTGCCCAACATAGCTTCATTCAGCTGAAGAGCTCAACCCCACCTCAGAAACTGGGCCATCTGCCATTTCCTCCTTCACTTGCCTTACAAAGTTGCATAATCACCAACTTGACATTTTAATTAAACAGATAGCACTCATTGCTGCAGGCAATTTATGAGGCTTATAAATTCATGATTGTAAAAGACATTGTGATCTTCTGATGAAAGAGGCTCATGAATTGATAAGTTATATTATTGTTTTTCATCCAGCAATCTCAGCTCACCTGGTTCCTTCTTGTTAGCCATTCTCCACTTTTTTAAACAAAGAATAGATGGCCAATTCAGATAATGCCACCTATTTTAAAGACACTATAAATCATGGCTGGCAAGGGCTATACAGTTTTAGCCATGGCACCTTCTCCATGGCAGCTTTATATTAGAACATTAGTAAAATTAATTTCTCTTTCATAAAGGTTTAGATTTGTAATTTATGATAACTGTTTGTTCACTGCAGGCAGAAAGATTAAAAACACATAAACCAATATACCAACTAAACTGCATGTGTCTGGTTTTATTTTCTTCTGGGGAGGGGAGGTAGGAGGGTTTTAAAAATAACTTGATGTTATCTGGAATGGTGTTCTCTTAGGTTCTACTACTAAGATTTAACTTTTATTTTCAGTAAATAATAACTACATAGATTTACATATTCTATTAACTAGTGCAATTATTTATACATAGTTAAGTGGAGCAATCAGAATAAGAAAAATAAATATTAATGATTTTCCTTAATAACAACTACATCCTAATAATGATAGTGCTCTACAGTTATTAAGGAATCACAATAATTATCTGCCTCTTACTTGAATCCTAGTGATTAAGAACACTTAGTCGTTTACTGGTATAACTTGGGAAAATTACCCCATCTCTCTATGCCTCAACTTCCTCATGTATAAAATTGAAATAATAATGTTACCCACTTCCTTAGGTGATTGGAATGATTAAATGAGTTAATCTGTGTAAAGCTCTTAGCAAGGTGCCTCATGTGGCAAGTGTACAATTAATGTTAACTATAAAATTGTTACTTTAGTGACAACAGTAGTAGTCATCATAGAAATAATGTTACAAAACAAAACAATAACAAAAAAATCCCTATCGCTGATGCAGAGTCCACATCGTCTTCTAAGTATCAGAGACAAGGAACTGAGAATCAGAGATGCTAAATGCCTTGCCAAGGTCACAGCAGCAGCTGTTCCTCAGATTCCTGGGACTGGCAGGTCTTGCGATTTTGACTTCAGTGATGTACACATTAAGGCAGCTGTAGATGAAGCAGGAGATTGGGTTTATGATATCACCTGCAAGATGCCCCATTTTTCCTTTTCTTTTTTAAACTGAAGGGTCAGAAATGATCTTGTTTTGCTGAGATTTGTCAAAAAAAAAAAAAGCAGATCAAAGAAAAATTCCATATGAAATTTGATAGAAGTAACAGAACAAAGAGGATTTTGAGAATGTCCCAGAGGTTTTTACCACGAGGTCCTCCCAGCACACTGCCCTTTTCGCTGCACCCTGGTGTGGAGCCCAGAGCAGTAGAAGAATGTTCAGGAAGAAATCTGAATTTGGGGACTGTAAGAATTTTATACGCAAAGACAATCAGACTGGTCATCTACTGTTTGGAATCTTCTTAGCTGAAACTCTTGACCATTCTTGAACGTATTTTTCAATTCATTCTGAAAAACATGAAATGGGGTGGAGAGGGAGACAAAGAAAAAAAGAAAAAGAGAAAGAGGAGAAGAGGGAGAGAGATGGTAAGGATGTTAGTTGCCTCCTTGCTTGCATGATCAAAGTTTTAATTACCTTCTATTATTAATAAATGTCTAGTCGTTACCAGAATATTGCCATAAAAAGTTCTAGTTTAAGACAGAAAACTATCTAATGTAAACTAAGATGAAGAGATAATTTTCACTTACTTTTAAACTCAATTTCACTTTACAGCTGATGTGCTTAGTCTTGCATCGCTACACGAGAAGGCACAGTAAAAACCCAAACAACTGGATCTTTCTTATCAGATCTTTTAATTATGTGAACTTTTTTTGTCGGTGCCTTACTTTAGGGAGATTATATAATGTAAGCAGAATGAGACCATTCCTCATACTTCAGATTAAAAAACAAGAGGGAGGGAGACTTCCAGGTTATTGTATTAACCCGACCCCTCATTGTATGAGCATCACTGGAATCTGAAATCACAATACACTAGTCACTGAAGAAAGATTTAGACATGTTCATTATCCTTATTTTCCCAATTTTATTTTGACAAAAACCGGCTAGCATTATTTTAAAAGAGACAAGTGAACCAAAAAAATCAGTGGAAAAGATATGAGAGACATATATTTTCTGACTTTTTCACATAATGAACCAAATTCTTGATTTTTTAATTTAGTGGCAGATGAGAAAATAATTTTCTCCTTAATAATAGGTGTCGGGCTGATGAGAGGGGGGGAGGAGGGGCTGGGTATATTCACACCTAATGGGTGCGGTGCGCACCGTCTGGGGGATGGCCACGCTTGAAGCTCTGACTCTGGTGGGGCAAAGGCAATATACGTAACCTGAACATTTGTACCCCCGTAATATCCTGAAATATAAAAAAAATAATAGGACATTATTGTTGGTTTATTTTTAATGACACAATAATGTTATTCTTAGAATATGGTGCTTTTTAAAAAGAATATAATGCTATTTTAGAATATAATGACTATGGTTTTCTGCTGTACTAGCTCAGTTAACAGGAGAAAAATGAAAGATATTTCTATATTGTACTTCATGAAGGTAATCTCAATATACAAGAAATGTATAGTTTCTTGTAAGAAAAATTGCTGTAGAGGCATAACTCTGCTATAAAATATAGTTTCTTTTCATTTATTTATTTATATTTATATTTTTTTATTTCAGCATATTATGGGGGTACAAATGTTCAGGTTACGTATATTACCTTTGCCCCACCAGAGTCAGAGCTTCAAGCGTGTCCATCCCCCAGACGGTGTGCATCGCACCCATTAGGTGTGAATATACCCAGCCCCTCCTCCCTCTCTCATCAGCCCAACACCCAATGAATGATATTCCTATATGTGCACTTAAGTGTTGTTCAGTTAATACCAATTCCATGGTGAGTACATGTGGTGCTTGTTTTTCCATTCTTGTGATACTTCACTTAGTAGAATGGGCTCCAGCTTTATCCAGGATAATACAAGAGGTGCTAGATCACCATTGTTTTTGTGGCTGAGTAGAACTCCATGGTATACATATTTTATTTATTTATATTTTATATACATTTTATTATTCACTTAACACAAAAAAGCATACTTAGATATTGTTTTAAAACTATTGACTTAAAATAATGTACAGCATCAATTACAAAAAGAGAAACACAACTATTGCTAAAGAGAAAGGGAAAAATTATAAGAATAATAATGTCTAATAATCCAGAGAATTACTATAGGAGTGAAGAAATGATGTTTTACATTTCAGTGATATAAAATAGAAATTCAGTGAGAACTGAACTGTTTTTAAGAGAAATGGTCAAGTAGTATATAAAAGTGACTAAAATTAATTAATCTGACTTTTTAATTTGTTTGTCAGCAACTTGAGGAAATATAAGAGGTTTAGGGTATATTTCAGGGCAAATTTAAGGCCCACATTCATGGGGAGACCCATAGAGAGTTTAAGGACATTTGTATGTGCCAAATCTGCAGCTGTGGTTCCATTAGAAATAATATTCCAATGTGAAGGCTGGATTCCTAAGGATCTTATACGTGTGTGTGTATTTGTGTGTACTATTGGATTTCTTTTTCTAAGACACACAGTCTATATAGATGCCCTTACCTTTGAGGGGAATTTGTCCTGAATAGCTGTTAGGCATAAAACTATGCTTAGGACTATGAAAAATGTAAAAGTCCTTCTAAGACCTAGGTAAAACCTAGGATATCACTTACTCCTCCTTTAAATGAAAAGGTTTGTGCTTATAATGTGCTGTTGTTTTGAACAAGAGTATTTACATTTAAAGACTTTAAAAGATATTTATGAACACTGTAAGTATTTTCTTTCACTTAGCTCCTCAGGTCCAAACACAAGTAATCAAGAGATCTGTCCGTCTAATTCATCATACTACTCCAATGCAAGCGAGACCCACACTCCGTCCGTTCTGTCAAGGAGCAGAAGAACATTTCATCCACGTTCGGACTCTGGAATATCGTCCCTTGTAAATATTTTTAATTAGCCCTTTACCTAATGATAAATTTATCAAATGTACTTTATCTTATATTTAACATTTTAAAATAAATATGTGAGCTTCTTAAACCTACCCTGTAATTGTGGGGGGAGGGGAGAATGAAAGGTTGATATTCTCAGTCCCAATCCAGAGAGGAAAAAAAAGAAGCTGGTGAGGAGGAAGGAAGATCAAAGAAGGAGAAGATGAGTAGAAAAGATAAAGACCGCAAAAACCACAGTGACATCTCTTCTTTTCTCCTGCTGGGTTTAAATTTTGTTGCTAGTCTAAGACTTATTTTCCTTTCTTTCTGGAATGTCCTTTGTCCACAAGATAAAATTTTTTCTCTGAAAGTCATCACTTGTAAGACATTTTCTCTAACCATCTAAGTAGAATAATGCATGCCTTTCCTTCCTTCCCTTCATTTCTATTTTTGCCACCTATTCCACTGGATTAAGATGAGCTAGTCATATGTCTGCCTCTCACCTTATAAAAAATTAGTTTTCAAGCACAGTTATCATATTTTATTCAACTTTGTGTCCCCAATGCCCAACAGAGTACCTGACACATAACAGTGGTGCAATATGTATTTTTGAATAAATGAATAAAATGAAATGAAGCATACTAGCTTCAAAAAATATTTGTTGAACCAACGGATTAATCAACTGGTCCATCAGAATTACAAAGGGAAAAAGAACAGGGCAACACAAAAACATTCACTATTCCTTTAGGAAGAAAAACAGTCACACACCTGCACCACATTGACAACCTTACATAGAAATAAACAAAAACATGCAACAGCTCATTTTCCTACAGTGTCAGAAGTTCCAAAATCTACCACTTAACTCCTTTAAAAAACAAACAGATTTTTGTATAAAATTAGATGTCAGGTAAAAAAAAAAAATGAAAACTTTCCTTTCAAATACAGTTTGAGCTTAGATTATTTTTCCCCCCACACAAGCCTCATAAAATAGCACAAAGAGGCAATGGGTATGGCAGTCCCATGGAATTTAACCTACGAGAAATTTTTATTCTGTGATAGAAGCAAGCAAGAAAAAAAAATTCCCAAAGCAGATAACATGTTGGGAAAGAAGCTTCCATAAACATGTAATAAACAAGAATTGGTTGGGGGCTATGTCCTTAATACTGCAGTCCCCCAGGCTGTGGACCAGTACCGATTGGTGGCCTGTTAGGAATGGGGCTGCACGGCAGGAGATGAGCAGGTGACCCAGTGGGCGAAGCTTCGTTTGTATTTACTGCCACTCCCCATTGCTGGCATCAGTGCATAAGCTCCACTTCCTATTAGATCAGCGGTGACATTGGATTCTCATAGGAGCACGAACCCTACTATAAACTGAGCATGGAAGGGATGTAGGTTGTGCACCCCTTATGAGAAACTAATGCCTGATGATCGGGGGTGGAGCTGAAGCGGTGATGCTAGCACTGGGGAGTGCTGCAAATGCAGATTATCATTAGCAGAGAGGTTCGACTGCACAATAAATGTAATGCGCTTGAATCATTCTGAAACCATCCCCGCATCCGTGGAAATATTGTCTTCTGTGAAACTGGTCCCTGGTGCCAAAAAGGTTGGGGACTGCTGCCTTAATCATCTAAAATATATTTATGGTCACTGTTTTTTTTTTAAAGAATAGTTCAAAAGGATGAGCTAATTCCTTGAAAGTGCATTAGCAAATCCTCAGAATATCTCAAAGAATTGATGAAGCATTAATTCACTTTTTAGTGTTACCGTTGATAAGGTAAAGAGCTTTTCTTACTATTCTATTTTTTAAATGAAGGTATTGGGATATTTGCTGGAACAACCAAGGTGATTCAATGAGTCAATAATGAAGCTAAAAGATCAAAGTTAAATTATTATTAAAAAGCCAGGCTGGGCGTGGTGGCTCATGCCTGTAATCCTAGCACACTGGGAGGCCAAGTTAGGAGGATCTCTCAAGGTCAGGTGTTCAAGATCAACCTGAGCAAAAGTGAGACTCTGTCTCTACTAAAAGTAGAAAGAAATAAGCTGGACAACTAAAAATATATAGAAAAAGATTAGCCAGACATGGTGGTGCATGCCTGTAGTCCCAGCTACTCGGGAGGCTGAGGCAGAAGGATTGCTTGAGCCCAGGAGTTTGAGGTTGCTGTGAGCTAGGCTGACGCCACAGCACTCCTCTAGCCCAGGCAACAGAGCAAGAGTCTGTCTCAAAAAAAAAAAAAAAAAGCCACCTCTTCCTTTTATTTTGGAAGAGCTTTTTCCAGATTCTGCTCTACAGAATGTAGAGTATCATGTGTTGCTCCAAGAGTAAAAGTTTCTATGGTTTAAAAGCCTGAGGAAACACTTCCCAGTATAGACTTACAATCAAGGTATACTAGTACATTAAAGTTTCTGAGAAATCCAGTAGTAAAGAGAAATGCTTAACTTGGTTTAATCCAGAGTCCTGTAAACTTGTTTAATGGTGGAAAAGTTTTTTGTGTTTGAATTAATTACACAAATCTGTAACTCAAGCTAAGCATAAAATAAGCGAAGTGCTGCTCATGAGAACACAGTGTTCCAAATACTTTAATGACATTTTTTAAACCAAATATTCTAGGTTTGTTTGTTTGTATATATGCATAACGCTGGTTAACAGAAGAATGAATTTATGGTAAAAGTATTTAACCTAACATTCTTTCAAGTCTTTTGTTTGTGTTAACTTTGAAATGATCATAAGCTATATAAAATACTGGGAATTTTGATTGACTATAAGCTCAATATTAGTAAATGACATAAAATTCCCCCAAATGTGATCTTGGCATGCGTTCTTTTCAGTAATGTCCTTTCCAGAACAAGGAAGATGACCTTACTGAAATATTTCATTCGATGCTGGCTATACATTTAAGAGCAATGTCAATAAATTGGAACTCTTCCCAAGGATAACTACCAGAATATTTAATAATTTATAAACTATGATCAGTGAGTAACAACTAAATGACTTAGGAAGAAGAAGAACTGTTATTAAACATTTAAAAATGTAGCCACATGTGGAGGGATTCTTCTGTGTGACCACAAAAGGGCAGAACTTGTGCCATTGGAGCAAGGTAGAGGGTGATGAAGAGATCTTAAAACATTAGAATTGTTCTAAAATGGAAAGAGACTCCTTATGAGATACTCAGTAAGTACTAAAGGATGATTTATCAGAGCTGGTGGAAAGTGGATTCACAAATAGATACATATATTTATTCACGTTGTCATTTACCATCAAATGTAAATCAGTTGCAGGTGTTGGGGATGCAAAGTTGAATAAGAACACATAATTCAGATTGGACTAAGATGATTTCTATGAGCACATCATGAGATACTTGGAATTCAATTTGGATAAACTTTTGGCATAGATTTGCATTACTTTTACACACAGAAGTAAATGAATTACATGTTGCCAGATGATATTTCTCTTCTCTTTTATTTTAAAGCTTCCATCAGATTCTTGTAAGTACCTCACTTGGCACAAGGTAGAACAACATGACATTCAAGGAAGTCAACTGCGTTGCCCAAGAGTAAGAGAAGGTAAAAAAATGAGTGTGTGTATTCTATGTTTACGTGCTCTGAGTAGAATTTTTGTGGATTAAAATATATTACTAGAAGAAAAAAAGATATTATCTGAAGATAAAAGATTTCCTTTTATAAGATCATAGAATCGTTGATATAGTGAAGCCACCTTTAAAAGCATATTGTTATAACTGCATATATAAATAATTAATGTTCAGTATTAAATATTGGAAAAAATAGGTAAAGAAGAACCTATAAACCAACTATACAGAAATAACTGCTGTGACTTTTATTTCCATTTAGTCTTTTATTGTAAAACATATATATATACTTTTTTATATGTAATTTTTTTTCTTGATTTTTTTCACTTAACATAAGTGATATTGTGAATATTTCTTTAATTCCATTAATGGTTACCCAAAAATATTTCTTAAAGGTTGCACAATTTTCCTTCATATTACTACCATTATATGCATTTGACAATGATCCTTGTTGGAAATTTAGTTTATTTACTATTTTTATGATCATAAATAGCACTATTACTTCAATTGATGACTTTAAGGTGATTTAATTCTATACTGGTCTTCCAAAAGGGTCAGAAGAATATGTAAATGTGTTACAGTTCTCCAGAGAAACAGAGCCAACGAGATATATCTATCTATATCTATTTATATCTATATTTTGTGACAGAGATAGATTTACTATAGGAATCACGTGATCATGGAGATTGAGAAGTTCTATGATACACTGTCTGCAAGCTAAAGAATTAGGGAAGGCAGTGATATAATTCAACTCCCTTGATTCTCAGACCTTCGGACTCAGACTGAAGGCTGAAGGCCTGAGAAACCAGGGTTGGGTGGTGGTTGGACAAGTTTAAGTCCCAAAGTCCAAAAGTCAGAGAACCTGGAGTACTGATGTCCAAGGGTAGGAGAAGACGGATGTCCCAGCTCCAAAAGAGAGAGTGAATTCATCCTTTCTCTACCTTTTTGTTCTATGGGGACCCTGAGTGGATTGGATGATGTCCACCCTCATTGGTGAGGGCAAATCTTTACTCAGACTGCTGATTCAAATGTTAATCTTTCCCAGAAACACCTTCACAGACTGTGATGGTTCATTTTAGATATCAACCTGAATGAATTAAGGCATAAACTGGTAAAGCATTATTTTTGGGTATATCTATGAGGGCTTTTCTGGAAGTTAATACCCTCAGACATACCCAGAAGTAATGTTTTACCAGTTATTTGTCTATCCCTTAATTCAGTCAAGTTGACACCTAAAATTAACCATCATACTAAATAAACCAGGTAGTCTCTTTTCATATTTTCACACAGCATTTTAAATTTTATAGAATAATAAATTATGTTTTACTATTACTTTTTTAGGCTATCAGATTTTTCAAGTGTACTAGTATGACAATATAAAGAACTGTTATCAGTAGTCTTTGATATACATAGTGGTTGATTTCAATAAGCTGTTTTCAATAGACTATAAATTCTGTAAGAATAGGAACCATGCATTTCTCACGTATTCTTTGCATTCCCATAAGTCAACAAAATAATATTAGATATAATTCTCACGTCGGTAAGTGTTTAGTCTTTATAGAACATCAAATATCTTGGCTATCTTCCATCTGTATTTACAAACTTGCAGTAATATTTTATATTGTACTATTGATTTAGAAAAAGTGGCTTTAGATATATTTATTTGATCATTTCCCCCTTTCAATGGCATTACTTTCCCCATATGATGCCTGTCTTCTTTCATTCAAACTTGATTTGAGACTGAAATGGCATCATTTTCTCAAACTGAGTAAAATATAGTCTCATACTTTAACTCTGTCAACTCTATTTGCAGCCAAGTGCTGACTCTTATTTTTAAAATGTTAATAGATAGTACTACTAGGGATAAATTAGAGTTGTTCTTTGAGGACATTAGAGAGAATATTTTTTAAAAGAGCAAGAAATTATGGGGAAATAGGAAGGAAGGAGACCAGAGGAAGTGGAGACTGAGTGTGTCACATGGGTAAGGAGTCCTCTAGCAAAAGGAAGAGAGAGCCGTGTCAGAGGCTGAAGTGGGCAGGATTCAATTTGATTCTTCAGCTTTACTGTGTGGAGAAATCACCTTGAGTATATAAAACTGCAGATTCCCAGACCCTACTTCCAAAGAATCTGATGCAGTTATTAATAGTATGGGGTAGGGTCCTGAAATCTGCATTTGCTAAAAATTATCAGAGGAAATTCTTTGGCAGATGATCTAAGGGCCCTACTACGAGAAACACCGGTTTAAGAGGTTTGAGGAGAGGGAGAGAAGGAAGAAATTTGAATAGAAAGTGAGAAGATTGATAAAGTAAGTATGTTGGCAGGTGTGTGTAAGAGGGTGTGATTGATGATTGTGGCAGCCACAACGAGGCAAAAAGAGATTGTATTCTGAGCACAAGGGGAGGGTTGAGGCCTAGGGAGAACTGCAGAACTTCAGAAATTGGATGGGATGATGAGAGAATAAAATGTCAGAGTAAACTGAAAATGAGCTTGCACAAAAAGGGTCCAGAGGTCTCCCTCCCTCCCTAAGTGGCCAAATTATGTGCTGAGGTCATCACTCAGTAGAACCAATCCCACGTAATGACCACCGTGGCCATTCATGCAAAGGACATCATTGCTGTGCAGAGATAAAGGCACGTTTTCCTTCCATAGATCATTAACAACACCCAATCTCTCGTAAGTGACTAGTCATAAAAGGAACAGAGCATGATCCATAAGATGGAGAACATTGGGAAAATCCCATTACCTTAAATCATGGAGAAAATAGATGTCTTTTCTTTATTGCTCTTAATTTTGTTTAAGTTTGTTTTGTGAGATGGAGAACAAGTGCTTTGCAAAAGCATTTTGATAAAATTAGCCTTCTTCTAGATTAGATCCTCAAATGCCCATCAACACTACTTCAGCTGATCTCAATTGTCTCAATTGTACATCCAGGGGGAGTTCATAAGAAAGGAAAGGCTATCTGATGTGTGATAAACAGCAATTATCCAAGGCTTTGATTGCCAGATCAAGACTGACTTTAACTTCTCCCAATAAAATGAAGCAAAAGAGTAAACCGTTGGCAGAATTCTTTGAAAGAATAGATTCTTTCTGTGTGAAAATACCCCAGCAAGTTAATTCAGTGATTCCTGTTAGGAGTTACAAATCTAGTGAGGGGACAAAGAACAAGCTCAGAGGCAGCAGTTGAAAGCCGACATCACTGGACTGTCAGATATTCCAGACTGTAGTTCAGCTGCTAAGATATACCTTCAATTACCAACCAAGTCTGAGTAAACAAGAACAACAAAAAAGCCAACTTAATCCAACTCCTCACAGTGGAAGTGACCTTCGGCCTCCAACTTCAAGGAAATCTTTGAAAACTACTTTAAAAAGAAATAATTAAAAGAGCGAAGGATCAATAGCACTCAGACAAACAATACAGGGCAGAGTTTAATAGCTGTGGGGTATCTAGTGCACAGAGAAAGCTACCAAATTTGAGTGGGGGTTGAAAAACAATATAGCCTGAAGGTCTCGCTGTTCAATTAGATTTTCCACTTCCATGATTTTTAACTCCAATCATCCTTATTGACAAAGAAGTTCATTTCTTAACATGAGGATATTTTATTTGTAAATCTGTTGTGATACCACCACACTCAAGGACAAAGGATTGCTTGGGTGGCAATAGTATAGTCTATTATAAGAGAGATGCCTGAAAGGGCAGACTATACCTTGGCCCCCACCTGCAGCTTTGAAAGAACTGATGTTTGCATCAAAATAATGAAATATTGGACTCTTTCTCTAATTGCCTTCCCTAAATCCTTCACAAATGAACTCATTACTTTCCATCAGAGTCCACAAAAGCCAAGTTTGTTTTTGATGTGTTCAATGTCCTTTTTCTCTGTTCTTTTACCTTTGAAATGAGGGAGTCATGCATTCCAGAAAACGGAGTAGAGGAAGTGCATGCAAAGGGTACCAGGTACGACTCTTACAAATACAACATGTTAGAGTTGGGAGGATTGCTTTCAGGGGCCTGGCTGACATCATAACAGAGTAAAGTTTGCCTGGGGTAGTACAATAGAGAGTGCAGGGCCCTATGGCAATAAGAAAGCATATGTTGGTCTAAAAGTATTAGAAATCAGTGTTTTTATAAAGCACTATAAATGACAAACATGTTTTCTCACTAAATTCAGCTCACGTTGTGCCCTTGATTCAAGCCTTCCCCATATTTTTGTAGCAATGAAAAACTGAAGCTCAGGAAATTAAAATGCATCCTCTGGAGTCACATAGTTATCTATATAACCCAACTCTAGACTTAAAACAGAACATTCTTTCCCTAACTCTGGAAACTTTGTGCAAACTTATTTGGAGGATGATAAGGTTGGAGAATAGTGGGAAATGAGTTTGAAAATGCCAATTAGGATAAGTGTGGAAGGCCTTGCTTGACAAGCTAGGAATTGTAGGCAAGAAGAAATGAGTCCTATGGTAAAAGCTGTGTTTTGGGATAGTAGGATGACAGCTTGTGTCATTTGTCTTGGAGGAAAGAAGATTACAATCAAGGAGATCTAAGGGAAAGTAGTTACAGTTCAGATAAGAAGACATAAGGACCTGGACGTTGAAAAGGAAAGATCAGATTCTCAAGGGGAAAACTGATAGGATGAGGTTGAACTGAATTGAGAGACAAAAGAGAGAGAAAGCCAGGAGTGACTTCACAGTCCCCTAAGAGGGAATTTTATGAAGATTAAAGTCCCTATACTAGTGATTTTTCTCACTTGTCTGGGATAGAAATAATTTATGTAGTGTTAAAAATTAATTCTAAATGTTAATTTTTTTCCCTGCCATTAATAGATGTAACTCTCCTCTCCTTTTAATTGCTCTAGAAATCATCAAATTATCTTTGAACCTCAAAATATATGCCCAGAATTTAAGGTAGTCTAAAAAAACACTGATATTTTATTTTTTAACTGTCACCTTTTTCTTAGTGATGTGTTAGATTTAAAAAGAAATCTGTATGTGAAAATTCAAGCTAAAGCTAACTCTCAGTCGTCTGTAGAGACCTAGACAGCAGATAGCATAAATACAATTTAAATTTAAATAATCTACAACCTTAATTTTTTTCTAACTGTATTCACTTTCCTGTAGACTTTTTGAAAAAGCAAGATAGATGAAAAAAATCATCTTGTGGATTCGTTTGCTATTTCCTCTTTCTTGCACCACTCACCTTGTGATGAGAGGGCCTAGGCAGTAAGCCCGCCAGACACAGCCACGGGCCCCCTGCAGCCGGGGGAGAAACGAGGAAATTGAGTGGTTAGATATTTTCGTTAGATATTTAATAATCATCTTTTGATTAATTTATTATTGCCATGCTTATGAATCAGATTCATTAATAGTATTTTCAAATCAGAGGTTTAGATTTATTTTGTTTAGAGTATATGAGCGGGAAGTTTTTCAGCAAATTTTAAGAATCATGATTTTCAACAATTAGGAAGTGGACAATGTGGTAAAGTCTGAGGTCCTTCTCTGTCCCCACCCTCCCCCAACAGGGTTAGACAAACAGGAGTGCGTTAAGTCACATTTTGTTACTGCTCACACTATGTGGGTCAAGTCAGGTTTTCCTCAATTCCAATAGCGAGTGGAAATTTCAAATCACTGGCCAAATATCAAGAGAAGATGTCAGTCCTCTCCCCCTAACTCTACTTCCAAGACCTCACCTTGTGACCTTTGCCTAGGTCCCTCTGAAGAAGACTTACTGTTCAGACAGGCGGAGTGTGCCTTGCCTCCAAGGAAAAGAGTTCTCGAAAAAAGCAAATGGGAAACATGGCTACAAGAAAACTGGGAGGACTGCAAGGTGCGAGCTTTGAAAAAAAAAAAAAAGCCTATTTTCCCCATTGATTATATTATGATAATTTTTTCTTTTTCTTTTTAAGAGTGATTACCAGCATAAATAGCAAAATTTTAGCACCTCTTCAGAGCTTTCTCTAAAACTCATGGTGTTTGGGCTTCACTATTTATTTCCTTCCACCCTTCTATTCATCATGACTTGTTTCATATTTTCTAATCTTTATTTTAACCTAATGTTGCTGAACTTTGGAAAAAGGTTAAAATTATTGAGAACAAAATTGTTAGTTTTAATAATAAAAAAATGTAAAATGTTGGATAATAACCAAAATCAATGAGTTTATGATGCAATCTGGAATCCTTTAAATAACGCATCAGGGAAAAAGCTTTGATCAGCTGGGACAGCCAGCTTGGTCTAAATGGTGCTATCCTGGAACAAATCAATTTTTTTCACCACTGAAGAACATAGGTTGTGATTTCTTGGTGCTGAAGATCACCCAGCTGACTGAGCCACCAGTATGGATACAGCCCCTGCAATTAGCCTGACCACCACAAAGCTGTGGGGCTGTGACCACTCAAGCTTCTATACCAGTTGGATGGAGTCATGTTTAGGCAGAGGACTGAAGATTTAATGGGAAAAGACAAGTGTTGGTAGCAATAAAATAGTAAATCAACTTCTTCACAACAGTGGGGGATGCCAATATTTTTGTTTTTTGAAGTGATCAAATTACACCTGAAGATTTTAGGAAGCCTTAATAAATGAACCTGAGTTTAAAAGCTCCTTGTCGGGATCTCTGGATGCCTCATTTGCTTCACTGACTTGTATGCAACAGAATTATAAAATTGGAGGATGGTAAGGAGTTTCAGAAAGGATCTGGTCTAAATTCCCCCTTTTCAGAAAGGAAAAGGTAGTCTAGAAGGATAAATGATTTGCTCAAAGTTAAATAATTTTTTAGTAGAAGACATTAAAATATAATACTGTGTTCTAGTATGGAGCTTTCTTTTCTTTTTAAATTGATTTTGAATTATTCGTATATAATGAATGGATACATTCTACTCTTAAAAAATTTAAGCAATACACCTAAGGCTTTGGCTTTCACTCCCAGGACTTTCTTTAGAAGTGATCTTTTTGGTGTATGTATGCATTCATTCTTTATAGTGGCAATTTATACCATGGGTGTACTGTCAAGGTCAATGGAGCCTTGCTAATAAACTGTTGTAGAAAACTTAATTGGACTTTCAAAAACCATACTGTAAGAGAATGGCTAAATAAACCCTGAACTATCATAGAAAAGTAAATCGGGAAATAGTGGTAAATAAAAAAAAAAATCTTCTCTAAGAAAGTGACGTTTAGTTTATAGAGATAGATACAATCTATTATTGTTTCTCAAGTTTTAAAGACCTTTTATACTTTTGCAAAATAGAACTTCAAGTATTAAAATTTATAATGTATAATGCCTAAAATTACTAAGACCTTAATAATCTTTCTAAAAAGAGACATCTATATTTCCTTAAAAATAGTAACTTATTTGGTTTCAAAGTTTTAAAAAAGAAATTGTCATTCTATTTAATAATTTTTGTTGATGGAAATTGATGATAAAATATGGAAATTAAAAAGTTAAGTTGACTTTTAGGAATGGAGTTTACAAGAGCAATGCTACCACTAAAAGTGGTTTTAATGTCTTTTAAATCAAAGTTGACTGATGTTAAAAGTAAAAATAAAATATTCATTACTTTTGAAATATGTCATTTTAAAATATGTTTCCCTAGTTACGTTAAACAAAGTCATAGTTTTCACCTTCTTTTTTTCTTGACTTTGATTCTTTTTTCCTTTATTTACATTTTTTTGTAAATTTACTTTTTATGTGTATATATTCATGGGATACATGTGCAATTTTGCTACATTGATGTATTGCATTGTGGTTAAGTCAAAGCCTTCAGTGCAAGGCTCAGGGCATTGCTGAAGCAACACACACTGTAGCCACCAAGCAACCTCCCTTCATCCACCCCTCCTCACCCTCTGAGTTTCCATTGTCTGTCATTCTACACTCTGCTTCAATGTGTACAAATTATTTAGCTACCACTTATAAATGAGAACACATGGTATTTCTCTTTCTGTGCCTGAGTTGCTTCACTTAAGATAACAGCCTCCGGTTCTATTCATGTTGTTGCAAAAGACATGACTCCATTTTTTATGACTTAATAGTATTTCATTATATATATATATATATATATATATATATATATCACCTTTCCTTTTTCAAATCTCTGTTGATGGACACTTAGGTTGACTCCATATCTTTGCCATTGTGAATAGTGCTGTGGTAAACATACAAGTGCAGTTATCTTTTTATATATTGATTTCTTTTCCTTTAGAGAGATACGCAGCAGTGGGATTGCTGGATTGTATTACAGTTTTATTTTTAGTTTTTTGAGAAATCTCCATACTGTTTTCCATAGAGGTTGCACTGATTTACATTCCCACCAACAACGTACAATGTACACAAGTTCCCTTTTCTCCACATCCTCACCAATATCTGTTATTTTTTTGTCTTTTCAATAATATCCTGATTGGTGATAAGTGATATCACATTGTGGTTTCAATTTGTATTTTTCTGATGATTAACATTTCTCTGATGATGAACATGCTGTCATATGCTTATTGGCCATTTGTCTTGTTTTGAAAAAGATCTATTGCTTTTCTTAGTCCAATTTTTAATGGGATTACTGGGGTTTTTGTTCTTATTGTAGAGTTGTTAGAGTTCCTTGTAAATTCTGAATATTAGTCTTCTGTCAGATGCATAGTTTGTAAACATTTTCTTCCATTGTATAGGTTGTCTGTTCACTCTGTTGATTTTTCTTTTGCTGTGCAGAAGTTTTGTAATTTAATTAAGTCCCATTTGTCTGTTTTTGATTTTCTGCCTGTGTTTCTAAGGTCTTTGTCATGAATTCTTTGCCTAGACCAATGTCCAGAAGAGTTTTTCTTATATTTTCTTCTAGTATTTTTTATAGTTTCATATCATAAATTTAAGTCTTTAATCCATCTTGAGTTTATTTTTGTATATGGTAAGAGATAGAGGTCTAGTTTCATTCTCCTACTTATGGCAATCCAATATTCCCAGCACCATTTATTGAAAGGGGTGTCCTTTCCCCAGTGTCTGTTCTTGTCAACTTTGTCAAAGATCAATTGGCTGTATGTGGCTTTATTTCTGGGTTCTCTATTCTGTTGCATTGATCTATGTGCCTATTTTTATACCAAACCATACTGGTTTGGTTACTATTGCCTTATAGTATAATTTGAAGTCAGGAGATATGATCCCTCCAGCTTTGGTTTTCTTGCTCAAAATTGTTTTGGCTATTTGGGCTCTTTTTCGGTTACATTTGAACTTCCGAATTGTTTTTTCTAATTCTGCAAAAAATCAGGTTGGTATTTTGATAGGGATTACATTGAACCTGTAGATTGCTTTAGGCAATATGGTCATTTTAACGATATTAAGTCTTCTAATACATGAACATGGGATATTTTTCCATTCGTTGGTGTCATCTGTATTTTTTTATCAGTGTTTTGTAGTTTTCCTTGTAGAGATCTTTCTCCTCCTTGATTAGAAATATTCCTAGGTATTTTTTATTTGTAGTATATTCCTAGGTGTAGTTTTATTTGTAGTTATGTAAATGGGATTGCTTTCTTGATTTGGTTCTTGGATAGATTGTTACTGGTGTATAGAAATACTACTGATTTCTATATATTTTGTATCCTGAAACTTTACTGAATTGATTTATCAAATCTAAGAGCTTTTTGGTTGAGTATTTAGAGTTTTCTAGATACAAGATCATATCATCAGTGAACAGGGATAATTTGACTTCCTCTTTTCCAATTTGGATACCTTTTATTTTTTTCTCTTCCCTGATTGCTCTGGCTATGACTTTCCAGTTTTATGTTCAATAAAACTGTTGAAACTGGGCATCTTTTTCTTGTGCCAATTCTTAGAGGGAATTATTTCAACTTTTTCCCATTCAGTATGATATTGGCTGTGGATTTGTCATATATAGCCTTTCTTATTTTGAGGTATGTTCCTTCTATGTTTAGTTTGTTGAGAATTTTTATCGTGAAGGGATGATGAATTTTACCAAATGTTTTTACTGCATCTATTGAGGTGATCATATGATTTTTGTTCTTACTTCTGTTTATGTGATATATCACACATATTGGCTTGCATATGTTGAGCCCTCCTTGCATTCCTGGTATAAAACCCACTTAATGTGCTTGGATTCTATCAAATTGGATTCTATTTGCTTCTATTTGCTAGTATTTTATTGAGGATTTGTGCATATATGTTCATCAGAGACATTCACCTGTATTTTTCTTTTTTTGCTGTCCTTGTCTGATTTTGGTATCAGGGTGATACTGGCTTCATGGAATGAGTTAGGGACAATTCCCTTTTCCTCACATCTTTGGAACAGTTTCAGGATTGCTATTAGTATTTCTTTGCATGTGTAGTAAAATTCAACTGTGAATCCATCTCTTCCTGAGCTTTCTTCTGTTGGGAGATTTTTTATTATTGATTTAATCTCGCTACTCATTATAGCTCTGCTCAGGTGTTCTATTTTTTCTTGGTTCAATCTCAAGGGGGTATATGGGTATATGTTTCTAGGAATTTATCCATTTCCTCTAGGTCTTCTAGTTTGTGAACATATAGTTGTTCATAATAGTCTACGATGATCGCTTGTATTTCTGTAGCATCAGTTGTTACGTCTCCTTTTTGATTTCTGATTTTGTTTATTTGGATCTTCTCTGTTCTTTTCTTGATTAGTCTAACTAGTCATGTATGAATTTCATTCATCTTTTTGAAGAACCAACTTTTCATTTTGTTGATTATTTATATTCCTCCTTGGGAATATCGATAATGCATATGTTTATTTGCTTTATGTAGTCCCAGACATCTTGACAGCTTTGATGTATTTCCATCAATGAATATTTTAGTTCTAGACTTTCTGTTTGTTTTGTTTTGTTTTTTTAAAGATATCTATCTCCTTGTAAATTTTTCAATTATATCCTAAATTGATTTTTTGATTTCTTAGTATTGGTTCTCATATTTCTCTTGCATCTCATTGAGCTTCTTTAAAACAATACTTTGAATTCTTTATAGGGCATTTTGAGGAATTCTTTTCGATGGGATCCATTGCTGAATAATTATTGTGGTCCTTTGCTGGTGTCATATTTCCTTGCTTTTTTGTGTTGCCTGTGTATTTCCATTGGTATCTGTGCATCTGCTGTAGCAGTTGCTTGCTCCAATTTTTTTTTGAAATTTTTTCCTGAAGATGTATATGTGTTGTTGTTTGAGTAGGACACTTTGGCTTTGATTTTGGGTGCCTGCAGTAGTGTGATCTTTGTATGATTTCTTTGGCAGGGTCAGTGGTATCTGTAATTCCGTTGGTGACTTAAGGTGTAATTATTAGTTGATGCTGTGGTAAAGTTTTGCTGGAGACTTGGACACCATATAAGCCAGTCTTCAGGCCCTGCTGTTGGCAGCTGTGGGCTGAGTTTGTCTGTTTTTAGGCCTCAGAGCAGCTTATGCTGGTACCTGTGTTAGCGGCTCCTGGAGGGCTGATTCTTGGGTCTCCGTGTGGCTTGCTCAGAAGCTAGTGGTGGAAGCAATGGGCTGGGTGTGTCTGGGTTTTCAGGCTCCTGGGCAGCTGGTGTGATGTGGGTGGTGGAAGCAGTGGTGGTGGAGCCTCCCAGTGGGACACAAGTGGTCCATGTTGGTGTTGCTGGTAGCTTCAATAGGTTGAGCAGGCTGGTTCTGGTCCCATAGCTACCCATAGCAGGGCAGTGGATATTGTCCTAAGGGTGTGTAGGAAAGCTTGGTCTCCCCTGTCTTCCCTAGCTGGGTGGTGGCTGCAGCTGCGTCAGCTCACACTTGGCCTGAGGGCAGGATGCAGCCCAACATTAAACTCTCAAAATGGTGCCTTAGCCCTGCTACCAGAGAGGGTGGGGCCCCTGCTAGGCAAGCAGCATGGGTAAGAAGCTGTGGGGAGTGTGGTCCTTTCATATTTCAGTCTTAACAGCAGCCTGCATCACGATGGTGGATACCTTCCCAGGGGTGTGTGGGAGTACCTGGTCTTCCCTCTTCCTCCTTGAAGTAGTGCAGCAGCAGCAGCCACATCTGTAGATCCGTGGTTTCCTGTCTCTCAGAATGGCACTCAGCTGAAGCTGCCGTAGGCTCAGATGCCTGTGGGATCCATGTGGGTTCCCTTTCTGGAACAACATCTCTGTGCAATCTCCAGGTAGCTCCCTATGTCAAGCCCAAGGCCTGCATGGATTGAGGTATTCTCATGTAGCCAAGATTATAGAATGTATGTCAGAGTGTGGGGCCTTGGGGTTTTCTCTCTTACTGTTTCCCCATGTCCAGTAGCTTCTTCAGGCTTTTAGACCATTTCCTGCTTGGTAAACTGCTTTGAATCCTCTCCTTACTTACTTTTGGTGCTTCCTGTCAGTTCTCTGTGAATTCTAGCATTCTTCCCGAAACAATCTGTTCAAAATTTACTTACTATCTGCTTACTATTCTGGTTCCTCTTCATGCAGAAGGCACATACTACCTGGGTCTATTCAGCCATCTTCATCCTCAATTTTCATCTTCTTAGTGTTGTTATCTTACTCTGAAATTTTTATAAATGTGATTGCTGAGTATTTCCAAGCAAGGCTAATGGCGACTGATCATTCAAAGCAGTTATTTTCAAACAGAAGTTTATCCTCTCCATTCCGCACCCCTAGACAATTTCAGAATCTGTTTGAGAATCCTGTCCTCCTTGAAAGGATTCTCTTTTGAGAATCCTGTCCATCCACCCTCCAACCCTCAAAAACCTTGCATGCCATTCAGTAATTCTGATCAAGATCTTCACCCTCCCTACCTTGAGAATCACTGAAAGATAATTATGAATGTTTGAATGTATGAGTATTCTGGAGGACGAAAGGATGAAAACTACTGGTTTGAATAATATATGCAACAGATTTTCAATTAATAACTACTTTCAAAAGTCAATAAAAAATTTACTTTTTCTTTTTGTTTGTTTGTACTTCAGAATTTGAACATTTCATTTCAGGACTTGGGGGATGCTTATCAAGTTGAAAATTTTGACAGAATTCTTAGAAGACTAATTCGAGTTGAAACTCTCTGGTTAGTGGATAATTCCCTGGCGGATTTAAGTGCCATAAGATTGCCAAGGTACCTGCTCCCTGCATATCTGGTTACTGGGTTAAAGTTAAGTCTTTGGTATTTGGATACATGTGACCATTGTTTATACATATTGTGCCTTACCTTGTGTAGTCAGGTCTTAAAGCTGATACTTTGTACTAAAGTGGCACATATGGCAAGGCAAAAAGAGAAATATATATCAAAATGTCATACTTAGCGGAAAAAGAAATCTATTGCTTTCCAAATTATATCAATTTTAGGAGAGTAATTTGTAATTATAGATCCATATGAGCAAAAAAGTTTGCCATTTTCCTTGTGTTATAAACTAGAAAATGCAGTTATATTACATATCCATTATAGTTGTAACATAGTAATTCTTAATTAGACATTTTATTGAACACCTATGGGAAAAGACTCTACAAAGCAGTTGACAAGTGTTGGCTTGTCAGGGTTACATTTTAATATAGGGTAGAGGTTGACAATCAGATTAATGATTACTTTGGCTTTTTAAAATAACTAATTTAAATAAATTAAAATTTTTAAAATTTATATTATAGACTCTTTGGTCTCCCAAGGAGACCAAAGTCCTATTGTTAAAAATAATATGTTTCTTTGTTCAGGATTGCTTGAGAACTCTTTGTGTAGAGAGCTGCTATCCACTTCACCAGGCAGAATGAATGGGTAGGTAGAGTGAACTTTCGTAACAATGAAAGGGGAAGACAGAAGGAGAGAGTTAGGATACAAAGGAAATTGAGCATCCACAAAAAAGAAGGGTAATTTGTAGAGCAAGTTAAGGTACATCTCTAAGCCTAGGCTGAGTTGAGGCCACAGAAAGAGACCATCACAGCTGCCCACAAGAGGGAAACAGTCTGGTAGCCAGAGGAAGTGCCAGGATATGCAAGGCCTCTGAGTGTCCCCACCTTCAGTCCTTTTCAAAGCCCCTTTGAAATTTTTGACACCCTCACATAACATTTGAATTTATTTTGGCTTTTTTAAATAACTAATTTTAAAAATCTAGATAAAATTTTTCAAAAGAAACTTCACTATTATAAATTTAAAAATCGATATCCCTAACATTGATTTATTCACTAAAATTTTTTTGGCTAGATTCTCTTCTGAATTCTGGGGATGTAGTAATGATACATTAAATATATTTTTCTAATATGTATTTAAATAAACATATACAAAAATATTTTAATGATCACATATGTTCATAGCATACTTTATAAACATTGAACTAGAAGATCATTTACTTGGAGTACTGGAATTTGACTTGATTGAGATCAATAAACTTTTCAAATCTTTATTATGTTATGAAAAAAACATAATCACTAAAAAACCCAATTTCAATATTATCTAGATGTTTTCTCTTGGTTTTTCTTTTCTTGAGAAATAAGATTTATAATATAAAATTATTCAATTGCAATTCAAACTTTACAACTGCCAAATCAATTTATCAAGGAAGAAAAAAGATTTGGTGCATGTACATTCCTAGTCTCCTTCCCTTCTCCCCGAGAGAAAGTCATGTCATTGCCCCCTTGATTCGCCACCCTCGTCCCTGGACATATCCTACTGACTGGGGCAATCTGGGATGGGGTGAATCTGAGAGACTGAAGGGATAGCAGGATATACATTGAAAAGTGAGAACATGACTGATAAATGAGGAAAGCACAGATTTAAGAGAATGGAGAGAGGGCAGAGGGTAAGGAACTGTGTGGGCTGGTTTTTCAGATAGAAACTATTTTAGTACTAAAGTGTTCCTGAAGACTATGTGAATACTGGAAACGAGCAGAAGTCAGAAGTTATCAAAGCTATGATTAGGACTGCATAAAATATACATATGGAGAGGGACTGAAAGGAAACGGGAAAATAAAAATAATAGATATAAAAAATTACAATGAAATATAGGTGGGTTCAAACTGAATTTGTTTTTCTAATGCCTCTATGTTGCAGCTCTCTTTGTAGCATCACCTTTACCATTAGCAATTATCATTTACCAAGTGTCTTTGTAAGGCCCAAAGCCCATGAATAAGTACCCTGTGTTTCTTCCATGGTATTAAATTCTAACTTACACATAAAAGAATTTTTCCTTAAGGCAAGGTGTTAATGATGGATTTTGAAGTATATTCTCTATTTGTACAGTCTGATACAATTACGGTTTTAAGGCAAAAATATTGAGAAGCATTATCTATCAGGAAAAGGTATTGAATTTAAGTGCCAAACACACTTTTCTTCTCCTAAGGGTACATTCTGATTTCCTTGTATATAAAATAAAGCTTTTTTTCTCACTTAAAATGCTATTTTCTCAGTATAGAATTTTTTTAAGTATGGAAATGTAAAAGAAAAACAACTATAATTTTGCTATGTAGACGCAGTATTCTTCACAAGTTACTTTTTGTATGTGTACATTTTTACATTGCTGAGATTAATATGTAGTTATTCATCCTTTCATTCAGGATATATTGAGAATCCACCATAGGCCAAATACTGTGCCAGGTACCAAGCATATTCATTGGAAAAGAAAACAGATTCCTACACTCCACAAGCTTATGGGCTCATGTATCCTGCTTATTTTCTCTTAATATTTTAATATAAACATTCTCTCTCTCTCTCTTTTTCTCTCTCTTTCTTTTGCAAACCACATTTGTAGGAAACATCATTGTTACTCTCTTCAAGGGTTATAGCCTAGGTGAGGCTGCTAGCCCTGTGTAAGACTTGGTAGTTAACCATCTTCTTTAGGAGATAAGTAACAAGATATTTACATTTTGTATCCAGCTGCAGAATTCTAAATATGAGCAAAAACCATCTCACATCTTTCAAACAATTGCCAAAGATACCTCAGATACAGCATTTATCCTTGGCTGAAAACCGCATTGAGACTCTGACTGGACTCTCCAGTTTACGGTGCACTCCATTGGAATCTCTCATACTCAAGAGGAACCCCTGTGAGTTTCACCAAAATTACAGGAAACGGTAAGGCCCCAAATGCCTTAAGTCACCTTTTCCAATTCATTGAATATTATATTTGTAAGTGTATTTTAAAATATTGTTCCCTTCTTGCTTAAATTCATTTAGCAAATATTTTACAGTATCTACTAGGTATTGAACATGCCATGCTTTTTAATCTCACCTAAAGAATTTTGAACCAATTTTTCTTTGTCTTTTTTTAATCTTTAATACACTCTTCTCTCTTGGTTAATTTATAGTTTCTATACAGATTTTAGGCTCCTCTTGTAATGTGACTTCACACATACAGAGATATTTAATTTTAGACTTTCAAATTCCATACATTTTCTCCCATATGCATAATAGGTACAATGTCTTTTAAAAATTTTTTCTAAATATAGATTCTTATCAGGTTCTATGTCACGATGTTATAAATTGTTTATTGCCTGGTTTTATTTTCACTCCTTTGGGCCCCAAGGGCACCATTAGATGATTACAAAAAAAGTAATTGATTCAAAATCTACTCCAGTGATTGAAAGAGCTCAAAAACCTGCCAAGAAGAAACCATTTTTTATTACTTTGTCACTATTAAGAATATTACTAATAATAATAATGGAATCTAAACAACCTTAGAATGTACACCAAGTAATATGCCCACCTTATTATCTCCAGCTAATCTAATTCCCAGCACCACTCTTAGTGTACTTACGGGAATTAAAAGGATAAAGACTAGTAATTAAATTCTACAACCTGTATTTGCCCCTGTATGACTGCAGGTCATTTTACCTCTCAGTCAAATCTGTCATACAAAAGGTTAGATCATCTCTAGGGTCTATTCCTATGATTATATTCCTTCATCTACATCTATTTCAGTAGAAAACATAGCTCTAACCATTTTCCTTTCTCACACTGCCATTTTCCCATGACGGCAACTGTAATATATTCCAGAGGCCTATATAATGTTAGATTCTTCAACTCCTGATCATAATAAAAAATTTTCAAAATAAAATTCTAATCCCTGTTGTTACATAAATCTCATTGCTGCAGTTTTCTACCCTATGACTATAGCAAAATTTCATGTCTGTGATAATAAATTCTCTAACTGCTTTTACATAACAGTGAAAACTAGCAGCACAGTTGCTATAATATTGAACTAATATTTAACCATAATAATGTTTTGAAGTTTAAAATTATATTTTCTACAGTCAGAAGAGGTTTAGCTGGACATTTCAACATCATTCATGAGAAAGCACATTCCTAGTCATGAGGATAATTTAATAGTATTATATTTCAGTTCTGTTAATTTATGTGTGGGATTTCATAAAACATTTCGGTCCCAACTCAAGTCACTTGCCTCCCTTCAAAGAATGCTTTACAATAATAGTATTAATTGTCTGAAATCTGATATGCTCTGAAGTCTTACTGTAATTCTGTCTTTAAAATTCATGATGTGGTATAGAGTTATGTGGGAATAAGGAGTATAATGAAGTTCTATTTTTCTGGTATTAACTCTACTGGATTGGGTCCAAGGTGGATATGTTCTGACTTCCAAGCTATGAAAAGCCAGATTATATTGACTTAGGTAGTGCAAAGTTGCTTTGAACAGAAGGATGTGGTCATTTTAAAGTATGAAGAAAGGATTTAACCATTCACTCATGCTAGGGAACTAAGCTGAAATTTGAAGTTCATCCAAATTTGGGTATAGTTACCAAGCCAAATCCATACATTGAAGATTATAACAGCATTTGTTTTGTCACCACATATCTGTGTTGAGGATTTGGGCCAGACCTTCAATTGACTCTTTGCACCATGCTCAGAATTATTTTAAGTATAAGCTTTTCTTGATCATTGCCACCTAAAATTGTGACTGTCTTTCCCTTCCTCCTTTGTTTCAGATACTCCAATAAGAAGACAGCACAATTCAAAAGAGAAAGGACTTAATGATAGAGCTAATAGTGTAAGTCCCATTAGGTAGAAGGTGGCTTTATTCCTGGGACACCTACAGGCAAACTTCTCTACCATTCTTCAGGAGTCAATGTGATATTAGTTCACTACAGCTTGACTTTTTAAAAATAAGCAGTGGTTAGGAGTTCCTGACAGCTAAGTCTGAACATTGACACCGGAACTTAGATTTTAATCTTTGCTCTGTTACTTACAGGCTTTATGATCTAGGATATGTTATTTAAAATGGGGAATAAAACCAACCTGATGGGATTATTGTGAAGATTAAATAATTTGCAGAAAGCATTTAATGCTAGGAAAATCATGCAGCCAATGGGAGATTTCAAGGAGGTCAGCATTATCATTAATTGACTTAGCACACCTGGTGAGAGATGTTAGTATCTTTCATCTGGGCAAATTCAAATGCCATATATTTCCTCTGGCCTGAGCCCTCGGAATTGCCCAATCTAAAAAGAAGTCCATGTGAAAGAAAATGCTGCTTTATAGCTCTGCTGTGTATATGGCCACTGTTTAACTGGATTGACCCGGAGGATCTCTTCCCGAACATGGAAATGACTCTCTAAATTTGAAATATGAGCTTCAAAAGTACTCTGTGTCAAGAGAAAATAACTCAACCCAGTATTATTTCCCATACCCTCTTCGTTTCCCAGCCAAAATTCTTCCTGAACTATCATTAAAAACAGGTTTGCTTTACTTTTTCTCTCTATTTTTCTAAACTTTTAGCTGTATAATGAGCACATATATCATGATCTCATTCTTTCTCTCATGGTTTTTTGGCAATCCACTCATTGATTTTTTTTTTCCTTATAGAACTTTGTAAAAACTGAAATGGAATTCTCTTATAAAAACAGATTGTATGTAGTCCTACCTCTCTGATCAATACTTACCATTTGCTGAAAGATCTATTAGATCCCTGAGAGGGCAAGCTATAGCAGGGTCATCAGCTCAATGAACATGAATGATATTTTATTTTAATTCCACTGCAAAGATAAGGAAAACAGAATAACATGATAGCCATTCATCTTTTGTAACAATAGACAATGTCTATTCATTTATAAGGAGAGTAAGTGAAATAAAATGCTTTTGTGTAACATAATTATTTTATTTTATTTTTTTTTTACCTTTTGCCTTAGAGTATTCTCCTGTTTGCCAAACTTAAAAATGCTGGATGGGATCTTGAAGCTACCAGAAGATTGTTCATCTCCAGAAACCAATATTTTGTCAAAAATGTGTATTGTATCCTAATGCAATCTGCATAGAAAAAAAATCAATCACCATTGTTGCTAAATGCTAATAAACACAGGAAATGCATAATTAAATATTGTAGTTTGTTTTATGTATATAATCTTTCCGCCTTTCTAAATCAGAATAGGAAAGCATTTTTTTGTAAGGGACCAGATCGTAAATATTTTAGGCTTTGCAGGCCATATAGTCTCTGTCACCACTACTCACCTCTGCCATTGCAGTACAAAAACAGCCATAGATAAAATGTAAGTGTATGGGTGTGGCTGTGTCCTGATAAAACTTTATTTACAAAAACATGTGGCAGGCTGTAGTTTGCTGACCACTGCTCTAAATTTTAAGGTCACATGGTTGATTACATTACTTCTTTTTTTTTTCCTTGAGACAGAGTCTCACTCTGTTTCCTAGGCTAGAGTGCCATGACGTCAGCCTAGCTCACAACAACCTCAAACTCCTGGGCTCAAGCGATCCTCCTGCCTCCTGAGTAGCTGGGACTACAGGTGTGCACCACCATGCCTGGCTAATTTTTTCTATTTTTAGTAGAGATAGGGTCTCATTCTTGCTCAGGCTGGTCTCGAACTCCTGAGCTCAGGTGATCCTCCTGCCTCATTACCAATATACATGTGCCTTCCCTGGAAAAGATGTATGTTTCCCCTACTCCTTGAAATTAGACATGTCAAGCAACTTGTTTGACCAGTGAAATATAAATGACTGTGATAAAGGTCACTTGCAGGCAGAAATTTTGAGAACCAGTTTGTGCTTTGTCATACTTTCTTTCCTCATGCCACACCAGTGGGCAAATTTCCACATTGAGGCCACTCCAACAGCCTAGGTCCCACAGTGAATCTGGTATGGAGCAGAGCCACAGTCATCCCACAGAAGATGTAGAGCTAGAGAGAGTAGATCTGTGTTATCAGCCTCTGAGATTTCACTTGATGTTGTACCATAGCCTAGCCTCTCCCAGCTAACACAACTCCTTAAACTTAAGGACTGTGACATAACTTATTCGATGATGCATTTTCCCCTCAAAATAGCATAGTAGGCATTCAAAATGTTGTATGAATGGATAAAGAGTTATTGTAGGAAACCATTAATGAGTAGCAGAAATACCAAGTAGGATACAGCTGCTTAAGTTTAGGTGAAATATACTACAAGTTTTAATTAGGACAACAGTGTTGGAAATATAAAGAAATTACAAGGGCGTGAGAAATTGGGAAGTTAGGAAAGCCAACAAATTGTTTTATTGCTTAAGCTAGTGTGATTAAGTTTTCTGTTATTTGCAGGCAAAAACATTCTGACAAGGATATCATGGCGTTCATACATGGGTTGCTATACTTAGCTGTAAAGAACAGCTAGGCTTACTGGTAAGGGTCTCAAAGATACATATTAATATAACACTATTCCAAAGAGATAGCCTATGTTGAGGTTGCAATGTGATGTTCTAGTCTTAAGAGATACAGGTTATATGGGCAGTGCGGCCAAAGTCGGTGACATCTGTCTATGCCAGGGAGGAAATGATTAGAAGGGGGACCATTAACTGAATAACATCAAACCTAAAGTTGAGTCTGCTCACTGTCATGGTGACAGCTCTAGCAGTCATCAGTGGTGATCCATAATGGCATGTTCAATAAATGCACTGCTATAATTCCAAGTGTATCTGCTCACTTGCCCTTGTAATACTTCCTTGCATCTTCTATACTGCCTAGAGTTCTGTGCCATTCTCTCCCAGGCCTTAGCACACTAGAAGACAAACCTTATTGAAGAATATACATAGGTTTTTATCAGCAATAAGGCTCTATTTGTGGGAATTTTGCATATAGGCACCACACATGGCTGACTTCTGGCCACGTTCTATTTAACTCAACAGAACTATACCAAACTCCCATCCTAAAACTTATAGCTACATCCAGCCTTCTGAAATATCTAATTCTTACACAATATACTGGTGGTAATAGGCATGAAAAGTATGTGCTTATGAAACTTAGCATCTCACATCTAATTTTCTGTCCCAAGTTCCTTCTTCCCCTGAATGGCACGTGTGTGCAGGTTCATGATTATGGGGGTGACTCAGTTCAAAACTGTTTGGGGGGTTAAATTGTGTAGGTGCTACAATTTTCTGGGAAAGGAGCATAATGCAAATAACTCCTTTGTTAGAAAATAATTTCAGTGACAGAAGGTCTTTCAGTACATGAAGAAAATTTACATATCAACTAGTCCAGCTCCTCACCAGTCCCAATGAATGTTTGTATATCAACTCTACAGCATCTAGTAATGGATTTTCCAGTTCTCATTTGAATCAATAGAGATATTAGAAACATCTGAGTAAACTATTTTTAAACCATCCTAATCTTTAGGAAGTTCTTCCTAATATTGATCTGATATTTGCCTTTTGCAACCTTCAACTCATTGTTTAAATCTCTCAAATTATTATAATTAATTTCATCTTGTAGGGAATTTTTCTCAGTTTCCAGTTTCTTGAAAGTACCCTAATATTTTATCTTATATTACAGTAGAAATGTAAATGGTTAAGCTAAGATTCTGTGGGATGAGGAGGATAAAACAAGGGTAGGGAAGAGCTAACTAGAAAGAAGCAAAGCAAGAAAAAAAAATCATTTTCTTCAAGTCCTTTATACATATAAAGTGGAAGATTCCTAAAATGAATCTCCTCTACCAAATTTAACAAATTAAGCTAGCAAGCTCATTTTTCAATTCCTTTAGTAGCCATCTGCTTTCAATTTTTATTTCTTTCCAGAACAGAACAATTATAACTAATTGTTTGTCATTATACTATTAAACTGTGTTAATGGATGTCCATTTTTTTAAAGACTAATTGCAATCGTGAAACAAAATTTCTAATTTGTTTTGGAGCTTTGGAGAAGGTGCATCAATATTTGAATCATTCAGGTGTATATTTGCTTATCTCCTTTTTGTTCCTTTCAAGAGACATGTTCCATGAGTTCTGTTTGACATTTATAAACAGTCACTCCAAAACCTATTACACTGCTTCATAAAAATCATAGTGAAATCTGTTGCTTTAAAAAAAATCATTATTTTCTCTAAACTTTCAGTGTTCTTCAGCTGTACATATTTTATGGCACTTTTTACTTTATAGTTTATATTCTAGTTATTTCTGACAATGTCTACTAAAATGCAGGTCCCTCCAAGGAAAGATTCATCTCTATCCCTCTTTTTACCTCTCAAAGAACTGAGTGATGTTCTCAGTGAATTTTGAGTGGATAAGTGAAATTTGAATGTAGCCTCCTTGAGATTAGATTTCTAGTGCTAGAAAAAAATTTTGTTTTTTAAATTATATCTCATGAGTCTAAAGAAATAAAAGTTATAAGGGTGAAAAAATATTTTGTGAAAACTAAAAATCTCACTGATTCATGAACTTCACTGTGGGACAGGTATCAGCCTTAGGGCTGCTCTGGGATTCCTCTCTGCCTCTTTACCAGTCCAAATGGGACTAATGGTCAACAGTTCTGTCCTCCCTCCCCTTCTCCCTCCACCCAGGGAGACAGGGCTGAACTGCTTGGAAATTGACTTTTGACTTGCTGAATTTCCTGTAGGTGGAGCTTTCAAGGGGCCCTTGATTTTTGCTTTTCCTAATTCTCTTCCTTCCACATGTGGAAAGTGGTAAGGGCACCAACTCTCTCTCTCACCCCCCCGCTCTCCCCCACACACACTCTGTCTCTCTCATCTTCCTGAATAGCAGCAGATGACTCTACCCTGGTCGTGGAAGATCTTCGGCAAGTGGTGTAGGCCAACTCAGTGCTGCACAAATGGAGCAAAAACTCTTTTTCGCTTGCTTGTCTCCATGTTTTCCTGAGCTTGCAGTTCTAGCTTTTTGTTTTATAAGGATGATCATTTCTAAATGTCAGGTCTGGGCTCAGTAAGATGACAGCCACTCATTTATCTAGCTCAGGCATGAGTTCTATTACATCCCAGCACAATTTGCTAGACTTTGTCAATGGTTTTTGGAGTAGCCAATGTAATAGTCATAGTTAGGTAAAAGATTTTCCCTATGCATATTGCATTACACAAAAAGCTAGTAACAGAGGAAATCTTTGTGGCCCAGATGAAGGATTAAAATAGGGAACTAATATGAATGTATATTTATTCTCACACAAAGCACAAATACGAGGTATAATAGTTAATTTCATGTATCAACTTGGTTGGGCCATGGTACCCAGATATTTGAGGAAATATTATTCTGAATGTTCTGTGAAGAAACATTTTTTTTTGGATGAAAGTAACAATTAAATTGGTGGACTTTGAGTAAAACAGATTATTCGCTTAATGTGGGTAATGCAAACAGTTGAAGACTTGACTAGAGTAAGACCACACCCCTATCCTCACCAGCAAGAAGGAATTTTGCCAGCAGACTGAAACAGCAACATTGGCTCTTCCTTGGGTCTCCAGTCTGCTGATCCACCCTGTAGATTTGGGACTTGCCAGCCTCCATAATAATGTGAGCCAATGCCTTAAAAATATCTTTCTCTCTCTCCCTCTCCATATATATTTTTTCTATTCACTCTGTTTCTCTGGAGAATACTGACTAATATAACAGTTAACCAGTCTAAGACATGGATCCTTTGTTTGCTTCCAGTTTTCTGTGAGCCCTCTGTCCTCCAGCCCAGGAAAGTGGTCATCATTGCTGTTTTTACCCTAATTTCTGTGTAGTTGGAAATGCCTCTTTCAACATATCCTTAATCTTTCCTCCTGTGTGATCCGCTTATAATTCATGTCGGAGTCCATCAGCATCTGACTTTTGATACTTGAAAGAAAGATTTTGGAATTCAGAAAAACCTTTTCTCTCTCAAGTGCCTTGTCCTTGCCATTGAAAGCCTAGCTTTTAAACTCTTTTTGCTATACACTTTTTAAAGTCTATTTTGAAAATGAAAGCTGAACAATGACGTTTTTGTCCTTGGTTTTTATCTACCCCACCCTAAAGCAATGGATACTTCATGATCTATTCTCAGAGAGCAAAGGCAAACAGAATCATGAAAAAAAATTTTTTTAAAAATCCATCATGTAACATTTGTAAATAATCTTGCCCTACATGAGAGTGGCACAGAATGTGGTTCTCAGCCCTGACTTCATGTCAGAATCATCTGGAGAGCTTTTAAAACTATCAATGCCCTAGACCCATCCCCCAGAGATTCTGATTTAATTGGTCTGAGGTGAGGTTCAGGTATCACTAATTTTGTGAAGCTCTTCAGGTGAGTCTAATGTGCAACCAGGTGCAAGGAAAAGCCACTAGGCTGATATCTAGTGCTGGGTTTTGCCCTGAAGTAGCTGGAGGACTCAGGGGGATTCACTTCACCTACCAGTATTCAGTTTGCTCATACAACAATGTGAAGTTGAGTTTCAAGGTCTTGCAATGAACTTTCTAACACTAACATTCTGTAAATCAATCATTATGAGAACTAAAAGTGTGACTTTGTTCAGTGACTTATTATCAACAAAAGATTTAGTATAGTCACAACACAAATAAGGTTTCTACTTTGCTTTAATCTATGGTGAATACAAGAACCCAGTGGTCCTTTCAATGTGATGGCCTTTCCCTGTTGCAGACTGTTGGACTTTCTAGGCACCAATTTAGAAGAAGCACCATATGCAGTTTCATGCTCTTAGTTGCTCAGCTATGCCCAATGAAATAAGCCTCAGGTATTTTATATGTTGAAAATATGTGTCTCTAAAAAGAATAGAAAAATTGTTCTGCTCTCACTAGTACAGCATTTTGCAAAATGTGGACTGTGTACAAGGAATCTTAAGCAGTGCATTAAATAACATTGAATCGCATGGGCAGAAGCTTTCTCCTTTCTAATCGTTTTATTTCTTTTGGTTGGTCAAGAAAAAAAATCTCAGTTTAGTTCTGGGATATCTTTATTACATTGTCAATACTAATATATTTAAGAGAGTAAATTTCAGTTTCAAAGGATCAAGAAAGCAATGGTAGTTAGTATTAATATTTAATAACAACACTTTATTTCCACTTGAAGACATGATATATATCTTAAAAGATATGATATATTGAGGCAAGAACCTCTATCAGTAAAAGGATTATGACTTAGTGAAGGTTCAGATGATCACTAGAATTTTTTAGCAATAAAGTATTTTAATATTGAGATATGTACATATTTTTAAAAATTTAATGTTATTGCACACTTAATAGTCTACCATATCATGTAAACATAACTTATATGCACTAGGAAACCAAAAAAAATTTGTATGACTCATTTTATTGTGACATTCACTTTATTGTGGTGGTTTGGAACTGAACCAGCAATAACTTTGAGGTATGACTGTAAAACTATAGAAAACGATATAATATACAAGCAGTAAACAAAAAAGAGATGGAATGACTATACTAAATATCAGAAAAATAGACACATTTTAAGACAAAAATTGCTACTAGAGACAAAGGGTGACATTTTATAATGATAAAAGGGTCAATTGATCAGGACCTATATTAATATTAAAGAAGCAGGTTATTTTTGAAGAGTTACATATTCTGATACTACCAATCAAATTATGTGTAATCTTTATTCTTAAAGCAATTCAGTTATTTTTACTCAAATTATTTATAGTGAATGGGGGTCTTAGGTGAGGTTCTGGTACTTTGGTATAAGCAATTTATTGGCATACGCTCCAACGTGCAATCTCTGATTTGCACACAGCCCAGGAGGCTCATAGAAGACAATCAGAATGTAGTTTGTACTGAGGGACAAGAGACAATAGATTGGAGAAAGCCCCAGTGGGGACCCTGAAAGAACAATCCCCATGAATGAGAAAAGAGCCTGGCATTATAGGCCAGATTCATCAATGTAGTCTGTGTCAGAGAAGACTGCAGCAGGCACATATGGGGCCGAAGAGCCGGGAGGTGAGCATCTTGTCTGAAGAGGTGGAGATGACTGTGGTAAGTCCGTAAGAACTCTCCCAGGAGAGCCCTAAACTCCTCTGCTGGGGGACCTTGTCCTTCTTCCCTGAAAGAAGAAAGTAAAGACCAAAGTAAAGACCAGCTGGAGAGAAGAGGTAAATTAGACCGAGAGACTGTGTGGGGATGTGAGGGAAAGCACAGATTCCTCTGGGGACATCAGAGGTCAAGTAGGGATCAGGGCCATGTTGAGGGCGGTGAGTGGAGCCTGAACCAGGGCAGCCCAGAGCTGTGCATAAGCAGCTCACAGACAGAGCAGAATCCTGAGCAGGGGAAAGGCAGATGCACTGGTAAGTATTCAAATTAAGTTTGAAATAAGCCTTCTTGGGCAATATGAAAAAGAGATTCAAGAAGGCTTTAGGAATGTCAGGAAAGATCTAGAAAATTAAACAAAGTTCCAGAAAGGCCATTTTCTATTGAGAGCTACTAACTGATCTGGCAGCCTCAGGGGTAAAAACTATAAGACAAACACATGAGTAAAATTTAGAAGACCTATTAACATAAAGTTACATATTTGTGCATACTGTGTAAAAATTTCTTCTTGTATTATTGTATGTAATCTTCATAACTTGTCCATGAAGTAATAGTATTCCCATTAAATGGTTCAGGAAACTGAGACACAGAGAGGTTAGAGTGACTTCCCTGAGATTATCTAGCTCGTAAGTGTTGGAGCTGGCTCTGTCCCAGGTCTTATGAACACCAAACCAATGGTCTTGCTATACCACCTCCAGTCTTCACAGCATTCAGTATAAATTTACCATGTCCTTATTTATAGACATTCTCCAGAAGCTCAAATTGCATTTTCATCAATCAGGGTGCACACAATAGACCAGTAGGCAACGGGTGACATGTTGCTGAAAAGGCAAGATTGCTGCCCAAAATAGTCTCTTTCACTATACCCGGGACCTTAGACCTGAAAATCATCTTTGTCATCTCCAGATATATGAAGTCTGACACTGCCATTTCCTACTAGTTATCTCAATAGAAGTCTTTTAAGCCTACAAAAGTGCAAATACCTGGAGAGATGCATTACATATTAGGGTGACTAGAAGGAGGCAGGAGAGAAGGGACAATTGTGGATGTGGTGCTGACTTCACATAAACTGGAGATAGACTTTGTTACTCTCTAACCTAGAGAGCTGAACAAAAATTTACAACTATGACTTGTTTCAAAATCTCTAAATATCTTCTGTTATGTCTAATGCAGATTATTCAACCAGTATATGGCATCATATGCCTGAATTAATCATCAGAACAGGTGACTGTTTCTTCTTTTTTTCAAGAGAGTAAGGATTAGAGAAAATCACATTTGTTGGCAGTGTAATCCTTCATAGCTTCATATGGGTTTGCTAAATGAGTAAATTAACCAGAATTTTTCTCTTTTTTTTTTTACTGTTGGTCTCAGATTGGAGAATAAGAAAAGTAAAAAGTGGTAATTTGGGAAACAATTTGTACATAATTATAGTTGTTGATAGCCAGAACATCTTTCTCTACTAAAATGTCATTTTAAAAGCTTTTGTGGCATTCTACCAAGATATCTCAAAAGATTAAATGCATCACTTTCAGTGACAAAGTCAAATGCCACTCTTGAATCTAAAGGTCGCTATTCCAGGAAGAGGACAAAAGAAGACATATATTTTATAGTTTTAAATTAAAGTAATGTACAGCAGTAACATCAGCATTGCCATCATCACCATCATCATCATCGTAATCACAATCAAGGATTATCTAGGCACATAAAACAGAATGGAAGAAAATGGATTTACCAAAAAAGAAGAATACCAATAAGAAATGCTTTTAGTAAAGAAAAATAATTAATGCTAAGCTACACATTCTTTATTTATGCTATCTTTAATCTTTCAAGAAATTTAACAGGGGGACCATTTAAGTTTCAGAAAGATATATATCCATATCTTTTCCCCCTCCAAAAATAACCCATGGAAATTTCATCTAGCTGATGTGCTTCCTCAAGATCAGCTGCTGCATGTAATTGCTCCAATGTGGGACATGTGATAAGACTCTACAAAAACTCTGTTCTTCCAAATTTCTGACTTTCATTTTGCCCTTTCCTCTTATCTTTAATTGGAAAACATGTTCTGTTCTTTTCTTGCATGAAAAAATTAAAGATCATTAAAAATACCACAGATAGACAAATAAACAAGTCTGGCATCTTATTAAAGATCTTTAAAAAGTTGAGACCAAACTGGTTTTCAACATTGTAGAAACATGGAGTTTGTTCCATAATTCAAACATTCTTGACAGAATTTCGCTCCTCGATAACCATCTATGTCAGAATGCCTAGTTTACGATCAGCTTCCTTATTATATAATAAAAGGAACAGTCTGAATTTATTGTATTTGCTTTTATGTGATTCACAATTTTTACTACTTAGTTCACTATTTAGTTCAGCTACTTTTTGTTTTTCCTTTTTCCTTGAGGCAACACTTCATCAATGTTGGAAACAGTGAGTTGATGTACATCTTGGCACGAGCTCCTTAATCTGGGTAGCTACTCCAGATTATTTTCCTGTCATTACAGCTACGCCCCATACTAAGAATTTATACTCATAATAAATTTAAACTCTGGACCACATTTGTTGACAGAATCATCATCATCATATGCAAATTACACATAAAGAAAGAATTGCCATGTTAACAATATCTGTGCATTTGTCAAGTTGTAATGAGAAATACTTTGCTAACTTTCTTTATTCTGACTTGGTTTTCCATATCATTTTGTCGGTGCCTGAATATGTCAAGCTGTGATGTCATTGTAAAGTACTTAAGCTACCTTTGCCACAGTCTTCCAACATTTCCAATCAAAAATCTTTAATGCATTCTTTTGCCTACGCCTCAGCAAGTGTATATAGTGTTACACTACAGGTAACCCATAAAGCACTAATATTTATATGTGAATAATAAACATCTACTTCTGTCAGCTTTTTATTGCAATATTTTTTCTTTCAAATAATTCTTTTATATTTGAACATCTTTTTTTATACTGTGAATGCAAATCTGGCTTAAGCTTTGATGATTTATTATTTTATTAGACTGTACATCTCCACAATTATCACACTAAGGTTTTAGCACTTCTCCATCAATGGCAGCCACAAAACCAAACTTCCTACATAAGGCATCAGATTTCCAGCTAAAACTAGTATAGATTCTTTTGGTCTTCCGCTCTTATGAATCACTTACATTTTATTGCCATATCCAGAAAAAGTGTCTTCTCTTGATGAAAAAAATCCAGTGAACCAAGCTTAGAAAAAGACTATCTATAAATTAGAGTTAACTATAAATAATATGAATTTTACTTCTCAAACATAGCTAGCAATGTTAAATTGTAAAATTTAAATTTTTGATTTAAAAGTAAAATAACTAAAAACAATAAGCTACAAATATTTTAAAGCTTACTCATTTTCAGATTTGAATATACTTTTGGGTTATAGTTGACAAACCAACTTTAAAATATCACATATGACTACTACACACAAATCACCACACAAGTGCAAGTTCAACAGCATCCATACTGGTCTATATTGTGTTAAACATGAGGAATTCATTGATCATGAGCTTGGATACCAAGGTATGTCAATTGCTGTAATGATTTCTAAATGCTTACTCCCACTTTGTGTACTTTTTTTGTATTATCTTGATACAAACCAGTAATTAACAGTTTGCACACTAGCACCAAATGCAGAACCCCCTTGACATGTAATCATACCATCTTTCAAATGTACCACACCAAATATATTAGTGAGGGTTCTCAAGAGAAAAAGAATCAATCGGATCTATCTATCTATCCTGAGAGATTGAGAGAAATATTTATATTAAGGCATTGACTCACATAATTATTGTAGGGTCTGGCAAGTCTGAAATCCAGAGCGCAAACCAAAAGGCTGGAGATTCAGGTAAGAATTGATGTTGCAGTCTTGAGTCCAAAGTCTAGAAACTCAGGCATAATTTCTATATTGTAGTCTGGAAGCAGAATTCCTTCATCTCTGGGAAACATTACTCTTTGCTCTTAAGGCCTTCAACTGATTGACTGAGGCCCACCCACATTATGAAGGATAATCTGCTTTACTTACAGTTGACTGATTGCAGATGTTAATCACATCTAAAAAAAATATTTATAGAAATATCTAGATTAGTGTTTGACCAAACAACTGGTCGCCATAGTCCAGCTAACTTGACACATAAAATTAACCATCACACTGAATCAAAGAATGGTTTTGAAACAGGCGTAAGGGACATGTATTTAGAATAGTCAAGCCAGGACACTTTGAAGTAAGGCTGTCTGTGATGGAATCCATGTTCTGCTACGTAGAAGGTGTGTGATCTTGGGCAAGTTTCCTCATCAATAATTGTACCTTCTCATAAAGAATTTGGATGATTAAATGGGAAAATTATAGAGCATTTAAATTAGTGTTCTACCACAGGGTAAATGTTATATAAGAATAACTATTATTATCATTATTCATTCAGACTCAGTTCAGTGACCGCAATAAAACTAAAACAAAAACTAAGAATTTGTAATAAATTAAGAAACAGCCAAATACACAGATATTAAAACAAAAACAGTCCATGAATAGCATCAACTTTCCATTATATTTAGTATTTTAGAGCATTCTCAAAAAAAGCCTCGTGGGTGTGATTTTTAAGAAACATTTCTCGTTTGCACATAACCTAGCAAATTATTCACTTTAAAACATGTTACTAATGTTTTTTCCATTAAAATACATTTGCTTTCAAGCTACAAATATCTGGAGGTTTTGCTACAATTTACCCTTTGTCTGCATTATTACCGTCCATTCTGTGTTTTCTCAAAAACCTTTGTATGAATTAGATTTGTTTAACTGTTGTCACTATTCAAAACCTAATGTTCTCTTTTATTTCAAAAAGTATGTTCTGGTATTCTTTTCCTCTCTTCTCCTCTTCCCTCCCCTCCTCTCCTCTCCTTTTCTTTCCTTTCCTTGACAGGGTCTTGTTCAGTCATCCAGGCTGGAGCGCAGTGGCATGATCACAGCTCACTGTAGCCGGAACTCCTGGGCTCTAGCGATCCTCCCGCCTCAGCCTCTGGTATATGTTTCATTTAGCCTCTAGCAAAGCCCCTAAACTTACCTCACAACTTTTCTGTAGAAAATTAAGAAGATTTTTTACTATAAAACGGTTTTTTAAAAAGAAAAGTTGACTGTTTCACTATGCCCTTCCCCCATGCTGCATGAGAGAGACCAACATTATCTTTTTGAAGGCTTTTAAACAGAGATCATGAAGGATTCTTTCAAAGGGGAAAGGAAAAATTGGTAGCAATCTTTGGAAAAGAGTCCCCCACATTTCAAATGGGAAGATAATTGCAGGTGTTGTGGGAATTAGGAGCTCATGTCCCATTCTCTTGCATAAACCATGGAAAGTAGCAAGACGACAGGAGGCATGGTGCCATTATGAACCTCAGAAGGCTAGACTGAAGATAACAAAGTTCCTTCCAAACGTTGGCAAAGACTCTGCTGTCAAACCTTGGCAGAGATGCAGAAGAGTAGATTGCCTCCAAGGCAACAGGCAAGTTTAGCAGTGATCACGCTGGGGAAAGAAAGCAGAGGCCCATTGCCAAAGATTCTGGACCTCATTAGATTCCCAGGAACTTTACACAACCCTGGCAAAGGAGAAAGAGGCCCAGTGATGTATAATATTGAGTTTTCTACCATTTTGACAAATAGGAGCTAAGAGTAGATTTATGATTTAGAGAAATAAAGAGCTATAGAATCTGCAAATAACATCACACATTCAAATTTCTAAAGAATAATAGCTCACAAAAAGTTTTCACATTCAGGAGATTTATAAAAAGGTTTTGATGTTACTGGCTTTATGACAAGCAATTTCAACACATTCAACTTCTAGACAGATTGTCACAGTATTCATTCAATTTATTCACTTATTCACCAAAAGTATATTGAATTCCTTCTCTGTATTAGTAGATGTTTTAGGTGCTGTGGATGCAGCAGGGAACAAAGAAACAACAGCTGCTGCACACATGGAATTTGTCTTAGTGGAGAGAGAGGACAGTAAGCGCAGCAGGCATGCCCCATAGCATGTTGGAGAGTGATAAGTCCTAAGGGAAAAAAATAAAACACTAAAGGAAAATCCAGGTTGTGGCCTACAGGTTTCAATTTTAAATGGGGAAATTAGGAAATGAGTCTCTTAGAAGTGGACATTTGAACAAAGCCCTGAAAGAAGTTAGGAAGCAAATAATAGAGATATCTAGAGGGAAAGTGGTCCAGCCACAGGGAATGGCAAGAATAAAAGCCCGTATTTGGGGAGATGCCTGAGAAGTTGGAGGAAATTCAGAGTCTATGGGGACCCGAGCAGAGTGAATGAGGAAAGAGAAATTGATGATGAACCCCTGGGGTAATGGGGTGCCAAACCTGAAGAGCCTTATAAGCCCCTGTAAAAATGCTGGTTTTCACTGAGTGAAATGGAAGTGGCTGGAGGGCTTTGTGCAGAGGGGTGACATGATTTGACCTGTTTTAAAAGATCATTATGGTTACTATGTTGTGAAGAGATTGCAAGAAGTACTTTTCTCCAGCAAGGTCTAGCTGCAATGGATTAGAATCAAGGTGAAGTAATCACATTATACAAGGAAGTTTCATGATTTAATTACGTTCTTCCTTGTTATTTATTAAGTAAATAATGTTTATTAATAAATATTCTCTACTTTTTTGCATTCATTTCTTTCTTCTTCCTATCTGAGACAGCAACGCTGCCGTTAATACCTGCCACACACATATAAATGTCATAATCTGGACAAGAGTGAACAATGGAAGACTTCCTAAAAAACAACTATATTTACACTCTTTAGTTGGTTTTTCAAAGACTTGGCTCTGAAAGTACTGCTTCTGCTTCTGTTCTGCATTGGTAACTCCAACAGTGCCCCGGAAGAAAATCTATGCTCTAGGTGGTGCTATCTGTCTCCACCACTGTGTGAGTAATACTGCTCGCTGATTTCTCCCCTCGTTTTATCAGTAAGTTATTATCCAACATGAGCAAGTTACTCAAATAGATATGGTATTTTTCTTCCCCTCTTTTCTCTTTGTAACTAGAGTCACAGATGCAAGTATTTAAATACATTAGTTTCATTTCTCAGGATTGAGTGTGGGAGACAGCTAAAGCAGTGCTAGAAGGAAATTTTTGGTATTAAATGCTTGTATTAAAAAGGAAGCTGGGTGCAGTGGCTTACACCTGTAATCCCAGTACTTTGGGAGACCAAAGTGGAAGGATCACTTGAGACCAGCCTCGGCAACACAGTGAGACTTTGTCTCTACAAAATAATAAAAATAAAATAATTACCTAGGCATGGTAGTGTGTGCATCTTAGCTATTCTGGAGGCTGAGGTGGGAGGATTTCTTGAGCCCAGGAGTTCAAGGCTGTAGTGAGCTATGATCCAGCCACTGCACTCTAGCCTATGTGTCAGAATGAGACCTTGTCTCTAAAAATAAAATAAAATAAAATAAAATAAAATAAAATGGAAGAAAAATCTAAAATCAATAATTTAATCTTTTGCCTCAGGAAACTGGAAAAATAAGAGCAAATTAAACACAAGAAAGGTAGAACAGAACATATATGTGTATATAATATACATAGATTATATATATATAATGGTACTTTATATAATGGTATATATTATATACATATGTAGTGTATATAATATACATGCACTATATATAAATATATATTTATATATATAAATATTGGTCTGTTTGAAGAACCTAGACTAATAATCATAGAATATATGTAGATTATGTAAGTAAATATATAATATATAATTTATATATTATGCAAATATGTATATTATAAGGAATTGTCTCACGGGTTATGGAGGCTGAGAAATCAGTCCCACGATCTCCAGTTGGCAAGCTGGAGATGCAGAAGAGCTGATGGTGTTGTTCTAGTTTGAGATCAAAGACCTGAGAACCAGGAAAGCCAACGGGGTAAGTTCCAATCTGAGTCTGAATCCAAAGGCAGAAGAAGACTGATGTTTCAGCTCCAAGACAATCAGGCGGAGAGAGTGAATTCTCTCTTTTTCAGCATTTTTGTTCTATTCAGATCTCCAACATATTGGATGAGGCCCACACACACTGGGGAGGGCAATCTGCTTTACTTAGTCTACCAATTCAAATGTTAATCTCATTCAGAAACACCTTCACAAACATTGGTTAAACAAATACATAGGAACCTCCATAGCTCAGTCAAGTTGACTCACAAAATTGACCATTATACCATGTTTTTTGAACAATCTGTCCAGACTAGTAAATAAGATCATATTGATTCAACAAATTTAACAAATATTTATTATCTTTTATTATGGACCTGTTTCCAGTGTAGGTTCTGGGAATATAGTAGTGATTAAAACAGATATAACTCCTGCCGTCATGGAGTTGATATTAAGAGTATATTCTGTATTTCATAGGTACTGGCCTTCTAGTATCTCCAGGCTCTTGCAAAGTTGCTCCATTCTACAACATCTAAGTATTCTAGAAATTTAGTCAATTAGTCAACAATTATTTGTTGAAAGAATGAATTTCAATTGTCTTCTTCCTCTCTCACTCGAGCAGCCTGTGTTGTAAGTGGGTGGTGACATGAAGGGGCCTCACATCTGTGAGTATCTGAGGCTCACAGCTGTCCCAGCTCTTGATGGTCACTGTTACCATCCTTACCAGACACCACCACTGTCTGGAACCCTTGAAAGACCAAAGGGATGTTGGGTTTCTAGAGTTCCCAGCTTTGTGAAGACATTCTATAGTTCATGCAGAAGTTGAGGTAGATGGTTGGGGTTTGAAGGCATCCTCCCAACTCTGACTCTTAGATATTATATCATGTAGTACAGGTAAAGAAAAAGGACTGCTTGTCTCCAAATAATTTAAAGAGCTGTTATTACGGATTTCTGATAAAAGAATAATTTTTGTATTAATCAGTGTTCTCCAGAGAAACAGAACCAATAGGATATATAAACATAGATAGATTAGAGGAGATTTATTATGGGAATTGGCTCATGCAATTATGAATGTTGAGAAGCCCCATGATAGACAATCTGCAAATTGGAGACCAGAGAAGCCAGAGGCACAGCCAAGCTGAAGTCCAAGGGCCTGAGGAACTAGAGGGCTGGTGCAAATCCTGAAGTCCCAAGGCTTCCTGGAGTTCTAAGGTCCAAAGGCAGGAAAAGATGGGAATCCCAGTTCCAGAAGGAAGTGACAGGGAATTTGTCTTTCCTCTGCTTTTTTGTTCTATCTAGGTCCTCAACAGATTGGATGATGCCCCCCTGACGCACTGGGTGAGAGTGGATCTTCCTTGCTCAGTCTGCTGGTTCAAATGCCAATCTCCTCCAGAAACACCCTCACAGACAAATACAGAAATAATGCTTTACTGGCTACCTGAGTATCCCTTAACCCAGTCAAACTGACGCCTAAAATTAACTATCACAGTCCCTCAAACTTATATGAATGCCAGGAAAGTGGAGGAAGGTTTGGAGGGACGTTAAGAATCCAAGTAACATCAACTATGCTATGTTCAAAATTACCTGTCAAGTGACCGTCTTTGTCATTGCACCAGCTCAGTACATGTGACTCCTCTTCCCTCTAGAATGATTTATCTCCTAGAAGGTGCTTCATTCCCAATATAAATAGATTTCTAGCGAACCAGTCCCACTTGTCCTCCAGGCATGCCTGGTCATGTTTTAGCTACAATAGTGCACTCAGCTGCAGATCACACTGGCACCCACTACACACGTAATCAGCTTGACTCTAAACTACCAGCTCCTTGAACAAATCAATAACGGACCTCTCCCTGAGGTTTTAAGACAAACGTATTCACTGTCTTTCCACATCAGTAGAAAATTCAATCTTGTGAGTCATGAAGGATCTGACAAGTTGGTTCCTTAGAGGCTTCTAATTCTAAAAAGTCCATAATTTGAAAAAGTTCCACTGAAAATCTCTACAACAAGTTTCCTACGTGACTAAAATTTTAAAAAGATATTTCTAGACTTTGCTTCATTTTCTTTTAATGAGCCATACCGTGGTAATATCTAAAGGCCAAAACAAAGGGAAAAATTTCAAACTTGAAATCTCTTTTTCTATCCCACCATACAAAATCTGATTTGCAAAGCTCACAGCACAGAAGCGCCTAATGAATGATGCAAAAGAAGTGTGACATACCAACCTCCTCTCTGGCTTGAGCAAACTGCTGAATCTTCTCTTTTCCCTTTCGGTTACAGATACTTCATTAGTGATAAGTTAATTGAGCACTTCCAGGTTTATAATAAATTTCTCAAATTCTTTACTTGCAAATGAGTTAACCCCTCCTAGTTTTTGTATGCCTATATGTTCTGTTTTATTATGTTTTGTCTTTGTATTGAATTATCAACAACTATAATTTATTGAGAGTTAGGCATGGTTTGAAGACATTTTCTGTAATCTTCATAACAATCTTCAAGGCAGATGTTATTCTCCACATACAGCGACTGAGGAAACTGTAGCTAAACAATAACGTTTTTCACTTGACCAAGGTCGCTCAACCAGAGGCTGTAAATTGAGGTTTAAAAAAGTTTTTGCTAAATATCTCATGGTGCCCATATATCAATGATACTTAATGTAATAATTTATGATGTCATTACAACACAACTGAGCTCAGAAAGACGGAATGAAATTTTGTGGTTCAGTTAATGCTATGGAAAGATGTTTTGAAAACAGACCTCCACACAGTTTCCTGTATTCATCTTGTTGATATTTGTATTTTAGTTGATTCAGCATCTTAGCTCGCAATAGCAATTCTTTCCTGGAACAAGTAGTTAACTTATGTTTACCTGATCACAAAATTACTTTGCACCTGGACAGAAAAGTATATTGGTTTCACTCCCTCCAACATGCAGGTAGACTTGATTCTTTACCTCTGATGCCATCATTGCCACCCAGCTAATGGCATTTAGTATTAGCACTGTTTTTGAGGATGTCTTTTTATGTCACGTTCCCTCTACTCTGAGAACCATCTATAAGAATGGTTTCAGGTGATATTTATACTATATGCCCCTGTGTATGCCTCCTCCTCATCTTCCCACCCCATCTAATAGGATTATAGGTAGATGCCAGGCCTAAGCCAGCCTATTTCTGGCCCAAGTCTTTTGCTCAGGTACTTGAGACTAGAATTTAGAGCACCTGCACAATTCATTCTCTTCTTATTCTGAATACATGTAAACTTCAGAGTAGCTATATTTTACCATGTTTATTAATCTCAATTTATTGGCATATACACATAAAATTAAAAAAAAATTATGATCTCCTATTGGGCCATGTTAGACATCCCTTTCCTACTAGACGGTGACTCCATTAAATACATTTTGTCCAGAATGGATAATCCTTTAGTCCATTTTTATTTCAATAGCTTCATTTCAGCATTTAAAGAGTCAGTGCCAATTATTCTTAAAATTCTGCCTGATTATCTAATTTAATGCTCTTCTTTCCTTTTTCTGCTTTGCATACTATTTCTCACGTAACTTGAATAAGACGTTTGATCTGCTCTTCCCACCTATCATTCCAGCTTCCCTATGCTTTTGTCCCTCTCCTTTCTCTTCTGCTTCTCGTTAATCTAGCAAGAGGAGTGTCAGTTTTGTTTGTTATTTCAAACAACCACCAGGTAAACCAACAAATGGCCAACAAGTATATGAAAAAATTAAAACCACAGTGAGATATCATCTCGTCTCAGTTACAATGGCTATTATCAAAAAGACAAAAAAATTACAGGCATAGATGAGGATGTAGAGAAAGAGGAACTCTTATACACTGATGGTGGAAATGTAAAGTAGAACAGCCATTAGGGAGAACAGTATGGAGGTTTCTCAAAAAGCTAAAAATAAAACCATTACATGATTCAGCAATCTCACTGCTGGCTATATATTCAAAGGAAAGGAAATAAGTATGTTGAAGAGATATCTCCACTCTATGTTTATCGTAGCACTATTCACAATAGCTAAGATATGGTATCAACCTAAGTGTGCATCAGTAAATGACTGGATAAAGAAATGTGATATATATACACAGTGACATGCTATTCAATCATAAAAAGAAGTGAACTTCTGTCATTTGCAGCAACATGGATGATCCTAAAAGACATTAAATTAAGTGAAATAAGTCAGGTACAGAAAGATAAATACTGCGTGTTCTCACTCATATGTAGAAGCCAAAATAGTTGATCTTACAAGTAGAGAGTAGATTTTTTCTTGTTGATTTTCCTGAGTTCTATATAGATTCTGGTTTTATCAGCCCTTTATTGGATGTATAACATGAGAATATTTTCTCCCATTCTGTAGGTTGTCTATTTGCTCTCATGATAGTTTTCTTGGCTGTGCAGAAGCTTTTTAATTTGATCAGGTCCCATTTATTTATTTTGTTGTTGCTGTGATTGCCTTTGGGGTCTTCTTCATAAATTATTTGCCTAGGCCAATGTCTATAAGAGTTTTTCAAAATGTGTTATATGTATACCATGGAGTTCTATTCAGCCACACAAAAAACAATGGTGATCTAGGACCTCTTGTATTATCCTGGATAGAGCTGGAACCCATTCTACTAAGTGAAGTATCACAAGAATGGAAAAACAAGCACCACATGTACTTACCATCAAACTGATTTTAACTGATCAACACTTAAGTGTACATAACATTCATCGGGTGTTGGGTAGATGGGAGGGGGGTGGAGGGGTGGGTATATACACACATAATGGGTGCAATGCTCACCATCTGGGGGATGGACGTGCTTGAAGCTCTGACTCGGGTGGGACAAGGGCAATATACGTAACCTAAACTTTCATACCCCCATATTATGGTGAAATAAAAAAAAATTTTTTTTAAATGTGGAGAGTAGAATAGTGATTACTAGATGTTGGGAAGTATAAGGGAGAGGAAGAATTGGGAGAGTTGGGGTAATTGATATAAAATTACAGATAGGAGGAATAAGTTCTAATGTTCTATAGCACTGTGGGGTGACTGACTATAGCAAACAATAATCTATTGTAATTTTTCAAATAGAAGAAAGGTTATTGACTTATTAACACACAAAGAAATGATAACATCTTGAGGTCATAGATATGCTAATTATCCTGATTTGATCATTATACATTGTATACGTGTATCAAAATATTACTGTACCTCATAAATCTGTACAATTATTTATATGATAATTATTATAAAATACAAATATATTCAGATCTTTAAAAATTTTGAAGAGAACTGTTGCATATAAAGACCTTATAACTCACATACAAATAACACAATTTAAAAATGGACTAAAGATTTGAATAGATGTTTCTCTAAGGAAGGTAATCAGATCGTCAATAAGAGCATGAAAACATGCTCAAAATTATTAGTTATTAAGGAAACGCAAATCAAAATCACAATGAGATAGCACTTCACATACATTAGGAAGGCTACAATCAAAAAGACAAACAATAACAAGTATTGGTGAAGACACAGAGAAATTGGAGCCCTCATACATTGCCTGGTCAGAGTGAAGAATGGCATAGCTCTTTTGTAAAACAGTTCACTAGTTTCCTCAAACTGTTCAACATAGAATTACCATATGCCCAATATACCACTTCTAGTGATCTAGATACCACTTCTAGGTATTTACCCAAAAGAAATGAAAACACATGTTCACACAAAATTTGTATAAAATATTCGAAGTAGCTAAAAAGTAGATACAACGCAAATGTCAATCAACTGATAAATGGATAAACAAAATGTGGTGTATCTATACAGTGGAATATTATTTGGCCATAAAAAGGAATGAAGTACAAATAGGTGCTACAGTATGGATGAATCTCAAAACATTATGATAAGTGACTGAAGCCAGTCACAAAGGACCACATATTGTATGATTCCTTCTACATGAAATGGTTAGAATTGGCAAATCTATAAACACAGAAAGTAGACTAGTAATTAGCTACAGCTAAATGGAAGAAAAAGGAAAATACCGATAATGGGTACAAGGTTTCTTTGGGAGATGATGGAACTGATTTAAAATTAGATTAGAGTGAATATGTACTAAAAATCATTGAATTGTTTATTTTTAACAGGTGAACTTTATGACATATAAATTATATCTCAATAAAGCTATTAATAAATAATATGCACATATAGAGAGAAAATATGTTCAATACCTGGTGCTAGGTATATGGGACTTTTAAGTTTTGTAGGTTTTCTGTAAGTTAAATTTATTTCTGAATAAAGAGTAAAAATAAGCTTCATGATAATGATTTTTAAAACTAAATATATGTACCATGGTGATAAAAATAAAGAATATAAAACAAATACGGGTTTAGGATGAGACAAAATACGACATGGTCTATTTAGTATTACTCCAGAACTCCAGGGAACATCATTTAGTAATAATGTGATGACCAGACATTCTCTCCTTAATCTGTAACTTTAAATTCAATATGCCAGGGCTTCTATGTCAAAATGAGCAAAATTCTACAGTCAGCCATGGGTTCAAAACCTGATGACATCAAATTTTAGCTGTGTTACCTGTGAAAGCTATTTATGGTATCAGGGTGTAGCAGGCCGCATTCTAAGGTCATCTGCAGTGAACCAACCCTTGTATTAACATAATGCTCTGACCTTGAGTATGAGTGTGAACTGTGAATGTTACAGGATAATCACCCCCACGATTCACATAGCATAGATGATTTTAAGAAAGGATGAATTTGACCTAACCACATGAACCTTTTAAATCCGAGCATAGGGGTCAGACAGAGACAAAGAAGTCAGAGATTTGACACAAGGGACATTCCTACTGTATTCTTCAAAGACAGATGGAGCCACCTGGTCAAGAATGAGGACAGCTTCTGGTGTCCCAGAGTGACCTCCAGCCGACAGCCAGCAAAGAAACTGGGACCTCAGCTCCACAGTTTCAAGGAACTAGATTCTGTCAAAAACTGAATAAGCTTGAAAGTGGATTCTTCGCCAGAGGACCTAGATGAGAATGCAGCCCAGCTGACACCTTTATTTTATCACTGTGCGATCCTGAGCAGAGAACCAAGCCATGTAGCACCTGGACTTCTGCCCTGCAGAACTGTGAGCTAATAAATGGGTGCTGTTTTAAGCCACGAAGTTTGTGGTGATTTGTTACGAGGAAATAGAAAATTAATATGCCGAGTGTCAGTTTCCTCGATACAAAATGAGAATAACAGCACTATTTACCTCATAAAATAGTATATCCTTATCAAATAAACAATCATAAAGCATTTAGCAATCTATCATATAGTACTGTTTAATTTAGGTTAGCTCTCATTATCATTACTATTGCTACTGTTATTGAGAATCAGGTAAAGCAAAACTCAAAAAGAATCTTCTCCAGTAAATCCATAATAAATTTAATTTATTCATTAATATGCCAATTAAGATATTTTGGCATACTCAGGATATGAATAGTATTCCTAATATCATCCATACTTAAAGGTTTGGCTTTTATTCAAAATCTGATTCATCCCAATGGTGGCATTTCGTAGTGAAAGATAACGTTATCAGTCTTTTAAAGTATTCATCACAAGGCTACCTGTCAAGTTTTGATGATGGGTGGAAAATGATGTAGACAGCAGAGAACACTCTTATAAACGTCCCCTGAATGTGGCATTTAAAGTTTTATATATTAATCGTAAAACTGAAATACTCCTGCCAACTAACAGAGCCAACGTGGTATTCATGAAACAGACAAACCAAACTACTCAGAATTAAGTCACACTTGTAAAATGGACTAAACAGTTTTGTGTCATCTAATTCTGGCTGTGGGCTAACGCCCAGCAAAACTGATACCCATATTCTGAAACTGACAGATTGTAAATGCGCACATGTGCCTATGTGAAACAAAATAGTACTTATCACCAGGCGTTATTTGTCTTCAGCGGTGAAGCAGAGCAATTGTTAACTTTTATAACATCAGGTGAGTCTAGCCTTAGTTCAGACACACCATAATTTCCATTATGTTTAACAGTATTAGCAAAATTGCCATGGATTAATTCTCCTTATTACCGAGTAAGGGCTTTATCCACTCTTTGATCCTCACTGCCTATCAAATTTAAAACAAATTGTGAAAAGTACCAGTATTTTTAAGTCTCTAGAATTAACAGAAATGTACCATCCACTATGATCACAGCAGTGGAGAATGGCATAGCTCTCAAAGCAGATCCAAAGATCTGCTACAAAATTTGACGTGCTAGAGACATAAAATTGGAACATACTTTCTTAACAACTAAAACTGTCATTAAGCTATGTGACTGTTTTTAAAGAGGTTAGGACATAATTTTGAGGAAAATCATTAACCAAGAAGCATCAGATACCTGTCTATGATAAACAACTTTTGATAACCAGCATTTCTTGCTAAGAAAATTAATTTTTAAATGTATTTAAAGTCTTATTCAGTGCTCCTCATCTTAGATACCAGTCTCTTCTAACTTATTGCAGTCATTTCATATTGTCTTTTATATTTTTGAATCCTAACAAAATTCTTACTTCAATCATCTTTGAAACATTACAAATTTTTGGAAAGTTTATTCTTTATCTGTATAAAACACCTTAGCTTACCATCAAAAATAACTTACAAGTTTACTTTATTTATATGTAACTTGTATCTTAATTATTTATGTGTACATCATATTCAAAATATATTGCTAGTTGAGCAGAATGGCATATCAATAAGTCAAATTCAGATAAAATCCTGGTATCTGAATGTTGATATAGGGCACATCTCCATATATCAAAACGAAGAGAGAGACAGAGATTTTCCACATGAAAAGACTCAAAGTGACTTAACAACAATTTGAATATATTTGGCCAAGATTTAGTTAAGCATGTTAGGCATGGATAAATATTTGAAAGTATAATTTCTAAATATAGAAACATAAATATAAATTTGACCTGCATATTTCTCATTATATATTATTATTTTAGATGGTCTTATTAGAACATAAATAGAAAAGTTGTGGACTTTGTTTTAAAGAACAAAATTAGTCTCCTTAGTTCATAACAGCATGTTCTACACCAAATATGCTTCAAATAATCAATTAATCCCTGTAAATTTGGTGTGTATAGGCTTCTTGTGAGATTATCCATAGCTTTACTTCAATAGTCAATGATATTGTATCCCTAAAAATTCTTACAACCATGAGATTATTTCATCATCATCAGAGATTTAAATAAATATTGAAAAGAAGTCTATCAAAGTGTTATATGAATTTTATTTGAGCTGTGATAAAAATGTTTATTGTCCCTATTTAATTTTAAAAATACTAAAAAATACCAAAAAAAGAGAAAGAAAAAGAAATCACCTATAAATCCATCCCAACATGTGTATGTATATAATCAATGTTTGCTCTCCCCCCATGTCTCACACTGGGAACTGCATTAACAGTTGAGGATAGGTCTCTGTAGGTGTTTCCCTAAGTTTACACGGACATATTTGTGGATATTTAAACATACGTACATACACATATACATTTTTATATACTTTTACTCTACAAAAATACCAAGAAGATTAAATTGAACAAGATGACAGAATAGGAAATCTTAGGTTTCACTCACCCTCCTAGGAAGTTCAACTAGCAGCTATTCACAAACAAAAACATCTTTTTGAAAACAACCAATACTTGGGAACAAGCCGGAGATACCCAAGGGGACCACTGAACTGAATGAAAATCTCACTAGAAAGGTAAGACGAAGGTCTCTTTGAGAGTGTCACCCCTCCCTCTTCCCCAAGTTGACACAAGTCCACAGGGAGAAGATGCCCCTAGGCCCATGGCTTCTACAGGGGGAGAAGAGAGCCAGAGATGACATCCAGCTCCCTTAGCATACTAAGATGCTTCCCAGGAAGCCCACTCTGGTCCACATTGCATTCATAAATCATAACATCACTTTGTACCACATATATATAATTATAATTCATCAATTTATAATAAAAACTATACCAAGAAGTATTCTTATCACAAGATGTGAGTAAGCCAGTTAGTTTTATTCTTTGTAATTTTCTTTTTTTGTAATCTTCTATAGCCAGCATTTATTTTCTTAATTTGAAGGAATCATGAATAAAAAGAAAGTTAGCTTCTGTTTTCTTGATCATTCCAGAAAAAAAATAATTTAGTAGTCTAAACTTGAAAAGGACTGATATCATTCAGGCTACACTACTCTTTTTTTTTTCTTTTTACTCATTTAAGTTATTCTAGTACCTAATAGTTAAAGATTATTATTTCAATGTCTATCAATAATTTACTACCAAATAGGAAACTCACAACATGTTTACTGGAGCAGAGAAATTAGAAAGAAAAGCTTAAGTAGTTTTCCAAAGTCAATTTTACCTTATACTTTTCAAAAAGCAGCATGAAGAGAAATGTTTTCTGCAATAAATGATTTTGATTTATTAATAAATGATAATTTCCCATAAATAAATATATATTTGCCTTTCAATTGACTCTTTTAGTTAAAGTCTAGAGGGAAAAGAAACATGTTAAAATTTAAGAGTATACAAAATATATTTTAGTTTCTAGATCTGGAACAGTTAGAAGCAGTAAATATACTAAAGAAGGAGTTGGTAATTTTTTATTCACCTTTAAATTTCACCTTATTGCTCAATAAGTGTGACTATTGGTTTTGCTAAAGTGTTGTCCCTCTACAAAAATTATACTACTAATCTAGAGTCATGATACAAAGCTGCATATTCAAACTTGTTGATAAATTGCTCTGAAAAATTCACACACATTTGCAACCCATCTAGTTGAAAGTAGGGTGAAGTTTTTGTCAGGGTACAAAAATTTCCTTTGTAAGAGGAAAACAAACCAAGAGCTGTAATGGGAACTAGACCCTCCACTGCCTCTGCACTCCAACTGAACCAACTGATCCAAGGGAAACATTCAGCGTCTCCTTCTAAGTAATTCAGTTTGGAACAGTTTCCTCCAACAAAATTTTATAACCGCTGAATTTCTGATCTATATTGTAACAACTTGTAAGTAATCAAATTAAATAATCTGTAAGGAACAGAAAAAAAGTCTCACTTTGGTCAATATCTAAATGCCATGTGTGCATGGCATGATTTTAGCCTTCTGTAAAGTAAACAAGCCATGTCCTCAAGGAAGCTGAATTTTGCCTAGTAATCAGGAAGATTAAGGGAAAGAGGTAAGCAAGAAAAGGCAGCAATTTGAGTAGAAATTTTATGATGCTTCGTTCGTGTTGTTACAAGAAATTATAACAAACCAGAACCTTTGCTAGATGAGCAAACACAATGTGATAATGAGAGCTGTCAGATCTCAGTTGGATTTCCAGATGAATTAAATTCCTCTACGTAGTTAATTCTGATGTTGGATCCAAGACCTAGGTCGTCCTTCTGCATTCTGGTTTTTAACTTTCTCCCCAGATTAATGTAGCTAGTTCTATTCAGATTCTTTCATTCTTTTTTCTTCTTTTATCTAGCCATGACAAAAAATTACCTTTCCAATTTTCTAATGTTTCTCAACTTCAAGCATTTGCATGAAAGTGTTTCAAAAGACCTATACGTTTTTTTAAAAAAAAGATTTTTGCGAAAGAAAATTCTTTGAAGTTAAGGTATTGTTTCAATTCCAACAAGCATAGGGCACTAATCAAGTCCCTTGTTGGTTAAAAATCAACATCCTCCTTGTATTATTTGAAAGTGTCTGTGAAAGACCTCAAAAGCATTACATTATTGTGAAATTTTTAGATAACTTTCTTAAAAAATATATACTTATATTTACTGTGCTCTATGTATGTTACTGTCCCATTGTTTACAACAATATTTTTTTTCACACAACTTCCGTTTCTTATTCCTTTATTGGAAAGGTACTATCACACTGATAAATCTGGTCAACCAAAGATTCATTTAATCACTTAACTCTATAGACATTGATTGAACACCTTCTGTGAGCAAAGTAAAATGGTAGCTGCGGAGATAGATACAAAGAAGAATTAATCACAGATCCAAGTCTCCTGAAGTTCAGGACTTGGAAGGGATGGTAGCAAGACACATAATTCAGTGCCTGAGTAAGGTGTTGAGAAAAAAATAGAGGAGAGTGAAATCTTTAGGTACAAAAACTTCCTAATTTACCATTGCATAGAATTTACATAATTACATAATTTCATTACCAAAAAAAAACTCTGTGAACTTTCTTATTTAAACATTTACTACGCCTATCATTAATTCATTTATTCCACATACAATTATTTATTGTCTTCTATATATACAATACTGCATAAGGATATATGAAAATACAGAATTGCTGAAGTATCTAAAATAAAATGCTAGAAACTCTTTTCATAGAGTTGCTTGTATAGCTTGACCCAGAGTTTTGTAGAGAATCTAAGCTTTTTTTCATAGAAACTACACACCTGTTAGATCTCACCTAACACGTTTTATGTCATTTTTTAAATCTTCATATTTAAACTTAAATAGTCATGTTGCTGGACTTTTCATTTCAAAACGTTTTTGGATTAATGGGAGATGCTAGAATTTCTGGCAGTGAACAGAAACATAAAAGAAGTTATCATAACTCCTGTGAATTTCAGCATTTATCTAGTAGATTTTGTTAGAAATGACAATATTTAATATGGAGTTCTAATTCTCCCAACTGGCAAAAAGTATCAAATCATGAGTCCAATTGTTCTCATAGTTCACTAAATTTTCTTTTGTCTTGAAGAAGATAGCCAAAAGGCTATCAACTAATATTCACATTTTTTGATGGTATAGGATATTTCACAAATTTGACATTGTAAAATATTTAGTTCCTTTTAGTGATGGCAAGGTATATTTAGATATGAAAGTGCCCACCTAAAATGCAGACAAGTTATATTCACTTTATTAATGGCCACAAGTTAATAACTGATTTCTGTAAAATAAAAATGAAAAAACAATTAAGAAAAAATTGATTATTTCTTATGAAAAAAGAAAATTACTGCACATAGAAAAATCCTATGGGAAAAAATACACTCAATTTTATACTCAAATGATCATGTATGAGAATCGAATAGAGAATTTGCAACAGTGCAGAGACTCAAAATCCCACATGTACATTTTTAGGAAGCTATTACAACTGCGGTCTCCGACTCTCAGGTGCAGACCGGTACCAGTCTGTGCCCTGTTAGGAACCCAGCTTCACAGCAGCAGGTGAAGGGGGAAGATGAGCAAGGGAAGCTTCATCTATATTTACAGCCACTCCCCATTGTTCGCATCGCCACATAAGCTCCGTCTCCCCTCACCATTCTGGAAGCTGGGAAGTTCAAGATCAAGGTACCAGCAGATTTAGTGTCTGCTGAGGGCTCACTTAGCCTCACCGGGTGGAAGAGTGAAGAAGCTCTCTGGGATCTCTCTTACAAAGACACTAATCTCATTCAGGAGGGTTCTCTCTGCCCTCATGACTAATCATCTCTAACAGGGAGGACACAAACATTCATTCTATAGCAAAAGGTAAGGTTTCCAAATTATTATACTTATTTGTATATTTGAAAAAATAATGGTGGTAAGTATTCAAGTGATCTTACAGAGAATTTGTAAAGGTATATTGAAAATCAAACAAAGTAAGGTAGTGGGAGCAAGGCAATTATTAATTCCAGGAGTAGCAAAAGGCTAAAAAAGGTACTTAGCTTATTAATATACTGATCATTGACTTAATCAAATATTTTATGAGATATTGGGAAGATAGAGCAAGAAAAGAGAAGTACATATGTAAGACAGAAATCCATATCTTAAAGCCAGTAGGTAATATCTAAACGTGATAAATCAAGAAAACATGATATAAACATATAATCTAGGTATGGAAGAGGGGGAAATAATAGAAAAATTAACAAAAGTTGTTGAAAATTAATGTGTCTGGGTAATGAGGCTAGAAATGAAGAAAAGTAGGGAAGTTTCTGGTGTCATTATAACCCTTTTATTTTTTTAAAAATTATGTGTATATTATTTTTATTGAAAAATCTTTATATTTTGTTAATTTATACACAACAAAGTACATTCTGCCTAATCTAAGTAGAGAAGGAATTTGTTAAAAAATATAGATGAACTAAGGAAAAGGGGTAGAAGCTGAGTATCCATGAACACACAGAGATTTGGTCCAATAAAGAAATTCTGTCACCGAATGTTGCCTATCACAGCTACCACCATTCCAGAAAAATGGATACTACACACTCAGCTTGCTTACTTTCCAATCAGTCTCCCAGAGCGTGACCGACAGAGTCTAGATTCCATGCCTTCAGCCTAGAAGTAAAGAAGTCTATAAAAGTGAATTTTCTGGATTCTCCTTTGGAAAAACAAAACTCAAAGTGTGGGGAATTATCCAAATGTGGAGGAGTTCAAAAAATACTGGGCAGCTGCAAGTGGCACAGTTCAATACACACAGACACATCAATTCCTTTCCTAGAATGTATGTTTTTCTCCCATGATATCTTGGCCATTTAAACACAAACATTATTGATAATACTGAAAACAAATCCTAAGAAAATGTTTCTGGATTGGTACCTTTTGGGAATTTATTATGTGTCCTGGTGGGCTAGATACATCTGAGCACAATTTATACAAGGGATGTGAGTATAGATTCTGCGCTGATTTTAAGAAAGCAAGTTTGAGCAACAGCTGAAATATTTGGTTATAAGGAAAAGTACAGAAGATTGGATAAAAAACTTAACATCTTCAGAAAACAGTTATGAATTATGGCAATAAGAATGGCTTCCTACTGGTAACTTCATATCTTCTACACATTGCACACTGAAGATTATTTTGACTTCAGTTGGAAATTGGGCATCTTAAGTATACTTTGGTAATTGTATTTTCTTTAGCTAAAATTATCAGAAATTCTTTATTAGCAGTGATTATGTGATAGTCAACTATATGAAGAGGTAAACATATTGATTTGTCTCCAGAGTAATCATTTATGCACAACTGAAGACAGATGAAGACACAAAGAACACAAGAAAAACAAGTCCAAATCCATTCCATAATATAGAACATAAATTAGAATAGTTACTTGATGAAATAAGAGTACCGATTTCATTTGCTAATCTGAGTCAACATAATACCAGGAAACCAGAGCAACCCAACAGTTCAAATATGTATTTGTATATCTACACACAAACTCCTGAAAATATTGTCACTCCAAAACTCTTTAAGATACATCAGTCCTTCAAGACAGAATCACAGATCATAGATGTCTCAAGATAGCAGCACATCAATTATGTTCTGATTCTGGGAAAAGTTGTAATAGTCATTGGTTCCCAAAATGCATATGGTGGGAATAAATTTAGAGTTTACCTGGGATATAGCACCCTCATTTTACAGATTATAAAATCAATAATCTTGGAATTTAAAATAATCATAATATCATTTTGTATATGGAAAAAAATACTTGGAAAGTAAAAGAAATGACATATGTGTGACAGAAAATATTTAAGAACACAGATTTGACATCAAGTAAGTAAGGGGCCGGGGTATCATGTCAGATATTGTATACACTCGTAACTACTACGCATACTGCTTGACAAAAAAAAAATACATTCAGGTAATAAACATGAAAAGTTCAATTTCAATTATAATAAAAGATATGTTACTTAAAACAATAAGAGGAAATCACGTTTCACATATAGTTGATTCTCATTATTTACAGTAATTATGTTCTATGAAGTTGCTGAGGATACTGAATTAGTGAATACTGAGTTGCTACTTCCGAAGGAAATATAGGATAAGACTCCTGTAAGCTTTTGGTCCCAACATTTTTGTCAAAACAATTAATATAGAATTTTGTTTAATTATATGCAGTATCTCTTTATAATAAAACATTAGCCGAGAAGGATTTAACATTTTCCTAACATGGAGTAATGTGAACATAAAATTCTTTGGCATTTATCCTCACAAGGCTATCTACTATTCTTTTTTTAATTGATCGTCACCTCATAAATACACCAAGTTAGCTGCTTTTCCATCTTTTCCGTAGTATCATCATAAACTATAGATACTACTTTAGCACTTTTCAGGACTGCCTCACATAGAGATCAATGAATTTTCTCTTCCTTTTTCTGAATGCACTGTATTGTCGATTTATTAACATTGAATTCATGTTCCACAATTTTATAACTCGTGCCTGAACAAAGCTTATCTGACCTACATATTTTCTCCAGAAGGCTCATTACAGCTTTCTTACACATAAGAACACTAGACAACACGTTAGCACTGGCCTTGGGGGCTATTTTAAACAGCAAAACCACCAACAAAAGCACAAAAATGCAAAAATTTTGACACTAAATTGACCACAAAAAAGATTCTTGTTTACAGTAAGAAAGTTAAAACAAGAGGGTAGATCATTGCCTTGTTTGATTTTAACTGAGAATGTGCAATTCAAATTTTCAAAGATAAAATAGAATAGTGTTGGCAAGCATGGGGGACAGGGACACATTCGATTGCTGGTGTGTGCCTTCTGAATTAGTACAGAATTTCCAGAGGCCAACTTAGAAATATGAGTCAGAAACCTTAAAATTGTTCACATACCGTGATGGTTAATTTTATGTGTCAATTTGTCTGGGCCACAGGATGGCTTAGATATTTGGACAAACGTTACTTGAGGTGTTTCAATGAGGGTGTTTTGGGATGAGATTAACACTTAAACTGCTAAACTGAGTAAAGCAAATTGCCATTTCCAGTGTGAGTGGGCCTCACCCAATCAACTGAAGGCCTTCATAGAACAAAAAAGCTGATCTTGCCCTGGGAAAGAGAAAATTCCTTCAACCTGACATCAGTTTTTTCCTGCCCTGAATTCAAACTGAATCACTGACTCTTCTTGGGGCTTGAGCTTACGAGCCTTCAAACTGGAACCGCACTGGCTCTCCTGGCTCTCAGGCCTTCAGACTCAGACTGGAACTTACATCATTGGCTCTCCTGGATCTCCAGCTTGCTAATGCACCATAGACATCTTTCGACTTGTCAGCTTCCATAATCACCTAAGCCAGCTTTTTATAATAAATAAATAAATTCCACACATGCGTGTGTGTGTACGCACACACATATATATCCTATTGATTCGTTTCTCTAGAGAACGCTGACTAATACACATAATACACATGCTTTGTTCCTGGAGCTGTACTTCTAGGAATATATTCTGAGAAATTAATTAAACAGTGTACAAATACACACACACACACACACACACACACACACACACACACACACACACACGAGGACTGTCCGGAAAGTATCCAGCCATGTAACCATCCTTGTTGTATTAACAATGGCTGGATACTTTCCAGACAGCCCTCGTGTGTGTGTGTGTGTGTGTGTGTGTGTGTGTGTGTGTGTGTGTGTATCTTATACATAATGAAATCTTTATGGAAATATTATTTATAATAGTGACAAATTAGGAAGAACATAAACATCCACAACAAAGTTTTTGTACAACATACTATGCTATTATATAAAAATTTATGATACAGATATGTTTATTTACATGAAAAGATACTTACAAAATGTTAACTTAAAAAATGATTGCTAACCACCATACATAGTAGAATCATATTTTTAAATGCCTATAAATATATGTGCATAAAAAGAAACCTTAACAGAAGTTTCTATATTATTGTGAGTTTTTTTAAGGCCATTATAGACAGACTTTGCAACATTCAGAAAATTCTAGATTTGTTGTCAGGTGGCCTGAATTCTAAACCCAGATCCTCACTAATTTGATATGGTAGCTTAACTACTCTGTTCCTTCTTTCCCTATCTATAATACCATGAATCTGAACTAACTGATCTCTAAAGGCTCTCCCAGTACCAAACTTAATTTTCCTCTGGACCATGTTTCTTCAGATTCATTGGCGATGTTTCTAAGCGTTTGTACCCTCATGATCTCAGCACAGGAATCTAAGGAAGCACAACATAAATGATTTGTCTGCACCTTGGTTAGTGGGACATTCCTTAACTCTAACCCTAATTTGGCTTGATCCTGGGTTTGTGATAATAGAATGGAGGGACACAGATCAGATGTGGGCTTTGTATTGTCTGCTTGCATTGTTCAAGACACCTAGAGAAGGAAAGAGACGGTATGGAGTAAAAAGAACATGGATGTTAGCGTTTGAATTCCTACTCTAGCACTGACTAATTCTGAAGAACATTTTACTCACCAGCAAAAAAGAGACTATTCTATCTACTTGACAGAGTTTTTGTGAGTTCTAAATTCATTAAGGTTGCTAAAATGCATAGTACAGAATAGGCACTAGAAAAAATATGTACTGTAATTGTTTCCTTTCACAAATGACACATTCCAGAATCAGTTGATTTGGGAGGAAATGAGGAAAGAAAGATAAGTTTTCTTCATAATTGTTCTAGGAGCTAAAAGTAATTTTGTTCTAGTTAATGGTCATATTAGACAGCTGATAAATTATAACCTACAATGAATATGTTGTCATCGCAGTAAAAAAAAAAAAAGCAAGTTAAGCAATAAGAGACAGGAAACAAGGATTTAATTTTGGAATCCAATTTGGAACACAGTTAAGGTGATATAGGAACCTAATATTTCATTCGCCTAATAAAATATCTCTAGGCTTTCTGGTGATTACATGTGGAGTCATTTCCCATCCTCTCTAACAGATAACAGCTCTGACACTGTCCTTTAACAAAGTGCCAAAGAAACAGTTCGATACACTCCAACAGGAAAACAAATCACACCTTGTCAGACTTTCATGATTCCCGGATTCTGCCTACTAAAGTAGTGACATAGTGTGACCTTTTTTTCTTTTTTTAACTCTAGAACTCTGATGGTATCTTAGGATAAAAAGTTATTGCTTTATCTCGAAAACTAATTATATTCTTTAGAAAAGGAGTTATGCAAACTCATGTTGAGTCCATAACTGGGAGCAAATTACAAGGCCTGTTATCAACTCAATGAATCTTAGTTTCTTATGATGAGGAATCCAACTGCTCATCCAAAGAGAAGATATCTTAAATGTTTTTCTGTTCCCTAATCCTATTTTGATTTCTGAATATCCTCAAATTCTGCAAAGCTGCAGTTTCACACCTATGTGCCAAAGGCACCTCAAGGTGATGCAAAATTCATAGGGAGGTCTGTGAGATATTTTTTATTTTTAAGGGAAACACAGTGGTACTTAGCCTCTGTCAGATGTCCCATGAATTAATTAAAACCCCAAGATAATTCACAGATGGATACCATTGTATCTTTTAGAAGCTAGACTTTTCACAGTTGCTGTGATAAAAAGCAAGGACATCACAAAAACGAATGTGGAACAGGAAGTGGTGTCCAAGTTGATTCCAAGATTTGAGAAGTTGTACGGTGCCCAGTGGGTGCACAGAGCCCATTAGGAAGTAACTGTGGTTATTTAATAATTATATAAAATATTTTCTTTTGGTTTATGTGTATTTTTTTTAATGGCTACTGAGTTGCTAGGAAATAAATACTTATTAAGTTGTTTAAACCTAACTATATTGAATTGTCAGGTATTGTTTTTGGCCTACGGGTGCTGTGAAAAAAACAAAAAACGTTGAAACACTGAGGGCCCCGTGAATGGAGAAAGTTTGGTGATTCCACCCCGCAGTCCTCTTCCGCTTTGTCAATATTGCTCAGGTCAATATTTGTCTTCAAAGGCACAGCTATCACAAAAAACTGCCTGGGGAGACTGGGAAGTTGGCGTTCCCTTTCACTGAAGCAAAGAAAATTAAAATAAATTTTCTGTTATTAAGATCTTTTCAACCTACTGAGAAATGTCTGCTATGGCTCATGTTAAATATTTGTCACCTGAGGACAGCCATCTGTTCTTTACAATTCTTACTTGGCCGTAGCTTCCTCTCTTCTTGCCAAAAGTATTAGACGGGTGATGGCTTGATTTACAAAATCAGGATGCTTTGGGATTGCCTGTTGTATGTGCTTATTTATAGCAATATTTATTTTATCTGACCTGATTTCTGCACTTCTTAAAACAAAAGATTCACATCACATGAATATACTGTTTAATTTCTAATCACATTGCAAGCTGCAAGCACCCTAAAATAATTATTTCTCCTTTCTGCTTAAATCAGAAAGGTGAAAAAAAATATTCAGGCACTATCAGTTACTCCTATTAACAATAAGGCACAGAAATCCCCATTTATAATTGCTTATGAAGGATCCCCAAGAATCTCTCTTTTCTCTATCCTCACTCCCTGGGAGAATTCATCCCACTTCCTTGCTACCACAGGATAATATCTATGAGGTGGCTCCCTAATTTCTATCTTCCCCTTTATCCTCTCTTCTGAATTGTAGCCTCACATTTCGAATTGCTTAGATGTTTCAGAGGCCCCACGAACATCATGTGCTCCAAAATATACTTACCAGCTTTCCTCTTATACTGCTGCTCCTCTGCCTTCTTTTATGGCCAACTCATGCTTCAAATTTAGTTACCTTTCTCTCCTCCTTCTTTCCCATCCCCAGCAACCTATGAGTTGCCAAGTCTTAGCAACTTATCTCTTCCGTCTGTACTGTGGTCCCACTGTAGCATCCCTGGTTCAGGCCACTGTTTCTTCTTACTCTAGTTCATTCTTTACAAAACAACTAGAGTGATCTTTGCAAGATTCAAACAGGCTCGCGTCACCTCTGTAATGTAGCTGTCATACTTCGTGTGCTTCAATGCCGGCTTGTCTCACGGGCTTCACCTCACACCTCTTATCATTTCATTCATAACAGCTCTGGCCTTCTTTTGGATTCTCAAATATTCATAGCTCCTCCCTAATTCAGAATCTATACAATGCTATTCCCTCTACCTAGTTTCTACATTGGCCTCCTCCCCTGTTAAATTAGGGATAGTTTTAAGCTCAAATTGATCTTTGTTTAAATTCCATCCTTTTCTGGAGGACTTCTTGATTCAAGGAAACATACATGTGTTGCCACCCATTAGTGCCCCAGTCCACCTCCATGAAAACAAAAAAGTGCCCTCAATTTAAGTTGCACTCAAGCTGACTTCATATTTGGGGGACACAATAGCTTATATATAAAGCTGAACTGGTACAATGACCTGTGTTAGCCACAATAGTGAAAAACTCACAAAATTTCCAAAATTATGCTCAGATTTACTTTTTTTTTTGTAGAACTAATAATATTATTTGAAGTTTGGTGAAACAATACATAATTTTCTTAGGTCTATTATTTTTGTTCTTACTATTATAAAGCCTTGGTTTTCGCATTTCAAAAGTACAGCATGGTAAATAGTGAAAGACAGTGATACGCTGAAGATGTCTTACACTGGCTCACATTGTACACAACTGTTTCTAACTCTGCTTTCAGTGACATCACATTGGTATCTTGAAAATGGACGTTGTGGTAGTATTTACACCATGGAAATTGGCAAATGCTACAAATCAAGCCTCCCTCTATGCCAGGTAGTTATTAAACATTTATCAGAATACTACTGGGAAAAGATCTTGTCCCCATCTCCTACCTAGCTTCCTAATTGTGCTCCCTACTTGCAAATAATATTATTTGAGGTTATTGGAATATATTCCCAAACATATTTTGGGCATATACAATCAATAGTAAGTATACATTTATTACCCCCTTGGTGAAACAAATGGTAACATTTCATACATGCTGTTCTGTCCTTTGATTTTTCACTTAGGTCATTTTATAGTTGGTGCATATAGCATTTCCTCATTCACTTTTTTATGCCTGCAAGGTCATCCATTATGTGGATGTACAATAATTTTTATTTAGCTGAACATATGAGCATGTAGATTATTTTCAAACTTGGAAGAGGGGCAGTGCTCAGCAATCAATCTGTACATTGGTTGTTTCACAAATGAAGTAGTGTATATGCAGAATAAATTCCTAGAAGTGGAATTGTTGCATCTAAAGAAAGGCATGTGTATTTTAAATTTTGGTGAAGGATACTAAATTATCCTCCATAAGTGTTGGTGTATGAAGTAAACATTTATAATTAAATGCATAACCATTTTATCATGGAGTCCATAAAAAGTACTTTTTTATGTTTAAGAGAAATATTGTTTTCTATTATTCCTCAATAAATACAGGATAGATACAGAATGCCATTGTTTCATTAAGTGAAAAGCCTTCTTCAACTAAAAAAATCTCTTCTGCAACTTCTTTATTCTCACTAGTAGTGCTTTCTGAAAAATGGTTTTACTCAAAACTCTTAGGAAAAAATTTCATAAAATTTGACACAAGAGAAATGTTTTTTATATTCACTTCTTCAAATTCGTTTTCTATCTCATTATGGCCACACTCGAAAAAAGGATGAAATGATGTGGAGAACTTAAGTATGCAGCAATTTATCAGAAAGAGCAGGAGCATGCATTTAAAATGCTCATCTTAAAGAAAAAGAAAGAACAAGTTTTTTAAAAATGACTTTACTGTATGTCTAAGAAAAGAATCAATATCAGGCTTTTACAGGAGCAATCCCATAGTAAAAATAAAATCATTCACCCTTGTATCTTTAAACAACAAATCTCTATGTGCAAGGAGAAAGGGGCATTTTCTAGAGAAGCTTTAAAAAATAATGAGAAGTGGAAACCACTCATGATCCATTCTTTTAAAAGACTTGTTTCATGAAAATAAAATAATTAATGCACCATTTCTAATACCCAAAAGCCTTAAGTAAGACCTCCCAAAGTTTACTAAATAGACAAAACAGAAGCATATTTTAGTCAAGAAAATTTTAAAAAGAGAGAGAGAGTGTCTCCATTTTATAAGTATTGTTTTACATGAAGACCTTAGGCAAAATACCAATGGAGTTGTTTAAATAATCTTTTCAAAAGCCATAGGCGGGGAAACCTAAGAAAAGATATACAATGTTCACTGTTGGTGGGATTGCAAACTAGTGCAACCTCTGTGGAAAGCAATATGGAGATATCTTGAAGAGATACAAATAGAAGTACCATTCGATCCAGCAATTCCATTACTGGGCATCTACCCAAATGAAAAAATGATATTGTATAAGAAAGACACCTGCACCTGAATGTTTATAGCAGCACAATTCACAATTGCAAAGATGTGGAAACAACCCAAGTGTCCATCAATACATGAGTGGATTAACAAAATGTGGTATATGTATACCATGGAGTACTATTCAGCTTTAAGAAACAATGGTGATATAG
>CAUYSK010037099.1:0-31236 GCA_963575035.1 Avahi laniger | reverse complement strand
TCCTCCTACCGCAATTCTACCCACCCAGGTTCTAAGCCGCACCTCAGAGAGACCTACAGTTCAGGAAAACAGAGCCACCAAAAGAGACAGTGCTTGTGGCTAAGCAAAGGCTGTTCACGGGGATCAATTATTTATTTATTTTTTTTTTTTTTTTGAGACAGAGTCTCACTGTGTTGCCCCGTCTAGAGTGCCGTGGCGTCAGCCTAGCTCACAGCAACCTCAAACTCCTGGGCTCAAGCGATCCTCCTGCCTCAGCCTCCCGAATAGCTGGGACTACAGGCATGTGCCACCATGCCCGGCTAATTTTTTCTATATTTTTGTCCGATTAATTTCTTTCTATTTTTTAGTAGAGACGGGGTCTTGCTCTTGCTCAGGCTGGTTGTGAACTCCTGAGCTCAAACAATCCGCCCGCCTCGGCCTCCCAGAGAGCTAGGATTACAGGCGTGAGCCACCGCGCCCGGCCTCACGGGGATCAATTATTATCAGTTTTTTTCCTCTTGACCCCGAGTTGACTGCATCCCTTCCTTTGTGTGCAGTAAAACAAAGACTTTGACGCAGGGCAGTGCATTTCCCTTTGCCCAGTAAGACCACAAACGGTTTCCTTTCCTCCGTCCTCTTCATCCACCCCATCAGAAAGGCCACCTGTGTGTGGCACTGCCTCCTGAATTGGGTTTCTCCCCTTGGTCCCTTCCTTTCCCTTCTCCACACGAGATCACGCTCCTCTTCGCGATTCGGAAACAGCTGGAGAAAGTGGCATGGCTGGGCACAGTTGCTATGTATCAGAGACGCGAACATGCGTTTGAGTGATGAGAACCAGGTCTTCTCTTGGTAGGCAGGAGGAAAGCATCTTTCGACATCTGTATTCTAGCCACACCTTCTAGGAGAGGGACTGAAGGAGAGGGGTTCTGCCTTCTTTCTGGGGAGGGAGCACCGTGGAGGTGTGGGGTGTAAACCCATGCATGTCTCCTGACTGAAGGGGCATGTTGTTAAGTTGGAGAGGTTACTTCCCTGCATGCTGCTGACACAAACGAAGACTGGTTTGTCTGCCTGCCTGCACCGTGTTCGTGGTCACATGTCACCAATGTGTATTGAGTGCAGATTGGTATGTGCTGGCCCTCTGGGGGCTTTAAACAGATAACTGAACTTCAATGTATAATTTTTCCATTCCACATTCACGAAATGTTTGGCCTCAATGCAGAAATCCACGTGTCGGAAACATTTTTTAAGTTTGGCTATTAATTTGCACAATGTCCTAGTTCCAGTGTCCTTGCCCTCCATCTAAAAGAACTAATGAAATTTCTTGTTTTCTGTTTCGTTTAAGAGTGGACTGTTTGGGAATGCTAACTTTGCTTTGGGTTTTGAAGCATCCTAGTTGTTTGCCATCACTCACCCCACCCTACCCCAATGCTTGAAATTTGAGCCATGGATGTCTCTAGTGCCCCATGATCTCTTCTTACGTGTTTGGTTTGGGTTGTTGAGCATCATATTTTGTAGTTTGGGTTTTGTTTCTCTCCTCAAATCACCAGTTCCGTGTTCTGCTGGCCAAGTCTCACCTCCCTATTTTCTCATCCTCCTTTTCCTCCCCCGGCACAGATCAAAGTGGTCAAAGCATTCCATAGTTCCCTCCACGAAAGCATTCAGAAACCCAAGAGCCAAATCTCCATCCACAACTTCATGGTCCACCCTGAATTCGCCATAGATGAGGAGTTGCCACGAACACCACTCCTGGATGAGCAAGAGGAGAAAGATCTTGACTCAGTTTCTACGTCTGGGACTAGCGTGTTCCTGTTGGATGGTGAGGTCCCTGTAAACGCCAACAGAAACAACAACGCGGTGGATTGCAATCAAGTGCAGATCGTTGCCTCCCACTCGGACAGCCCTGCACACAGCCTGGAGACATCAGTGTGAATTGTCATTCTCTGACTCCCATCCCTGCTTTCTCTATTTCTTTTCCTTGTCATGTCAGCTGCTCCCAAGTGTGTGTGAACCCCCACCTGACCATGAAGAGGCAAGAGCACAGACCCACAAGGATTTCAAGTTAAGCTTGAGTTGGGGTTTGTAGCAGGACCCAGTCAAACCCCAGGCAGGTAATGGTACAATCTGCTTCATGGGTGTATCAGCTGTTATTTTTAAAGAAATGACAACAATCCTATTGACATCACCCCAGCCTAAATTCTCCCCCTGTGTTCAGACACATGTCTCCATATCCTGACTTCTGGATTTTATCCTATTAGTCTGTGCTATTTATAAGCTAAATTGAGGGTTCAGAGAGAGACAAAAATCCCCAAATGAAATGGGCTGAAGTAGGAATGGATTGTACAAAATCATCCAGTAGTGTGATTGTCTGTATGACAATTTTTCCCATTTTGAACACTTACACCTAAAGGCCTCTGGCTCTTTCTGCCCTTCCAGTCAAACCTCTCTGAGGTTCTTTTGGTCTTTTGTGATCCTTGTCTTCCTTTCCTTCACTTTTTTTTTTTAATGTTTTGACGATTAAGAAAATGGAAAGGACACGGGTGAATTGAGTAAATTTGACCATTCTCCCTTTTGGCCCTCAAAGAACCTTGATTTAGTTCTAGAATCAGACAGGTTTCTTTGCTAAAAGGGTCCTTTTGAAGCAATTAAAAGCTAGTAAGAACGTTTCCCTGTTATTGCCAGGTTACCCTCTGCTTTTAAACTGCCGCCTTATCCGGCGTGTGTGTTAAGTGCCCGGGAGATCGGCCTTGCCCATGAAGGTCACATGCGGGCTTACAGTTTTCACCACAGGCTCGAGCTTTCTCCTATTCCTAAAGTCATGGCAAAAGAATGAGTTGGGTGCGACCCTGCCTCCTTGCTGGACTTGGATATTGAGGACCAGAAGAATGGCAGGTCCAGGACAAGACAGACCGTCAAAGCAGGCTGTTAGGCGTCCTCCTTGGGGTAACCACTGCTTTCAAAGCCGGCTACCAGGGCTCTTCCAGGGCAGAACATGATTGTTCGGGGAATGAGTACTGAGAAGCCTTGGGAGAGGCCAAAGAGCCATTCTGGCGAGATCTGCAGAGACCAGGAACCTTGAGCTCAGGTGCCTGGGTACCAGCTTCAATATACTCTTTAGTTTCTAGTTCTACTCTTTGCTACGTCCCACAACTTATCCGGGCTCTGAGAAGGTCCCAGCGTTTCTCACATATTCTGGTTTTGAAAATATGCATCCAAAGTGGGAGGCCCCAGGGACATTTTGCTGACTTAAAGGAGCAAAATACCCTACTGAGAAGCCCCCCTTCCTCCCACGCAAGCCCCTCTTTAGCCACGTGCTCCAGCTGCCGCCCAGTAAAGCCCTGTGCCTTTTTCCCCGACACTGCCCAAAGCATCCCCTTCCCCTCTGCCTCTCAGGAGTTGGGGACTTTGCTAGGAGATTTTTTTTAAGTGTTCCTTACTGGGCCGAGGTGGAGCCCCATTTGCAAGAGCTCCATTTTATCCCAGCGGATGTCGACGTAGGTTCTTCTGTGCAGGGGCTAACTCGGGGCCCCGACCTCCATGGCCCGCGAGGCAAGTGAAGCCCGCACCCTCCTTCCAGAGTGACGGGAGTCAGGAGAGGGGGCTTGAGGCTCCCATGAACTGCCAGATCTCCACGTGTGAGGACGGTGGCCTGATCCACGCAGCCTGTTCTGATGGGTCCCTCCTCCCTCAGTCCCGTCACCCGAGCGGTCCGACACATCCCCATTGCTGCACGATCCACCATTGTAGGAAATAGGAAAATAGATTCGATTTGGGTTTTGTAAAGCAGTTTTTTCTCTATCTTAGATACTCACGGGGGGGAAATTAGCTCACCCAAGGCATTAGGTGTTCACATGTATCTTCATTAACTGCATAGGAAGATTTAATTCTATCAAATCTTTTATTACCTCAGATCATTTTAAAAGGCAAGCCAATAACAAGCTTTGAAGGCTATTTTACCATTCCTGTTCCCAAAAGACTCTCACGGTGCCTGACAGGTTACTCTTGAGGGCTTGTATGTACTTTTTTAAAGTCAACAGTTTTTTTGTGTGTGTTCTAGTTTCCATAGTAGGAGGGAAAATATAGAAATATATGCAAAAATATATAGTTTTCTTTAGATCAGAAACTGATATTTTCGAGTCAGCCATATGTATTTTGTTTAAAGGATTTAAAATAAAGTGCCGTCATGTAACCCTGCGGAAGGGAGCACATAACCAGCCGTGTGACATGACAGGTGACTTAGCATATTTGTAATTGGTTTTCAAACCAGTACACCATACTTCCTTTCTCCAAACAGCCATCTTTATACTTAGGGAAAAAAAAATTATTGGGTTCTAGACTTTTTTAATATAAATTTTGTTGACATGGAATTGAGTAAGTTTAAGTGTTTTACGTGCATATGTTTTTTATATAAGTTTTTTCTATTCAGTTTCAGTGATCCAACTGGCAGTGAGTAAATATGGCATAAGTTAATAATGCTTTTCCCCAAAATGGTGCTTTGGATTTGAAAAGGGTCTGATGGGGAGAAGAACATATCATCCTAGATTCCTCTCTTGATAAACCTAGGAAAACGGATAGTAAATTGCAGATAGTAAGGAAAACACCCAGCAAGAAAGGACACAGCTGTCAGGAAATGAATGTGCACCCCTGCGCCCCCGCCCCCGACACGGAGATGGATTGCCAGGCTCTTCTGAAACTAGTGATCAGGATCAGGGGCCTCGGTTGGATTTGTGTTTCTTGAAGAATAGCTGGCAGAGTGGTACCAAAGACATTAATATCTCCTGGTCTGTAGGGATATTCTAAATTGGAGTTTGCCTTTTTATGGTTTTCACTTCCTGTTCCTTCTGGAATTTTCCGTTAGTGAGGTTTTCTTGCAAGGATGTGATTTGCGACTCCTTCTCTCCGCTAGAAAGATTTTGTGCAATATATTACATAAGGGACAGAACTCTAAATGGAAAAAACAATGGCTGATTCTAGGCCTGGGTGACTGTCTTGGGGCCAGGTCCTTCCCATGGGTGGAGTCATGGGAAGGGCCAGTCCTCTGAAATGACTCTCCTATCCCTAAAGGTGTTAAGAGAGAGATCACCTAGACATCCTTCTGGACACTTGTGGATTCTTTAGGGTTTGAGTGTCTTCTTTCCCTTGAGCTTCGGAGGGGAGAGTTTGCACAGTTAAATCTAAGGGATTACCTCACTGCCGAAAACCCGGAGGGGCGTGGCAAACTCGCATGTGCCGAAAACCTCTAAGTGCATCCCTTGCTTTCTTTCCTGCGTCCCTGGCCTTACAATTGAAGCAGCCCTTGGTACCTTCACGATATGCACTCTCCCTCGCCTTTCCTTTCTAGGGACCGCCTCACTGCGCTGGTGAGGACGGGCGCTTGAAATGCTTGCTATTCTTAAGCCATTCTGGCCTCTTCCTCAGAACAGACCAGACTCCCTTCCACTTAGCTCAGTGCCAGGCCTTTTGCCTTCCCTACCCTGCTGTTAGGCCTGCTGTTCCCTTTCCTCTTGATTAGGAGACGGAGGAAGATTCGCTCCCCGTGATGGAATTGGCCTTTGGCTCACGTTCTCTCCCGTATGTATATATGCCATATGTGAATATGCCATATATATGTGCCAACGAAGCTATCTACGCTGTTCTTTTCAAACCAGCATGCAGATAGGAATTTTGAGTTTCTTCTTTTCAGTAACTAGTATAACAAGCACTGGTATTTTTGTACAAAAAGAAAAAACAAACGAAACACAAGATTGACTATTGTGGTCTGCATGACATAAACAAACAAATGGTGATATCGAAGCAATGTGTACCCAAGTGAGTGCTGCCTTAATCTGCAATTCAGCTTAACAGTGCACCCAGATCTGTATTTGCATTCTGATATTATTTAAGCTCTACGTACAATGTTTTGCATGTATTTATATGGTTCTTAGGGAAAAAATGGTATAAACTGGCAAATCTGAAATTCAAATGTGTCGTTTCACTGAGACAGGAAGAATAGAAGAGGAGTTTTAAAAGGGATAATTTTTTGGAACCAATAAAGCTTTTTGCTAACGAGCGGAAACCAATACTGCCGTGCACTGAGAATAAAACCCATGCCCACTCAGTCTGTGCTGTCCTCAATGCGTCTCCACGCGCGGGTAATGCCGTGGGCCGTCTGTTGAAATTGAGAAGGGAAACACCACAGCCACGTCGAGAACTTGCCTGAGCAAGCACAGAAGTCGGCTCGTCCCTGCGCCCTGCCACGCTTCCCTCCGCCTCTCCGCCCGGGTGCAGTTTCATTCCCTTGTAGTCACAAGCTTTGCTCTGCCCACCTGGGTCAGAATCCACCGTTCAGGACCTGGAGCTTTGAGGAGGGTAAGAAAGAGGCAGTCTTGGCAGTCCTTTCTTTTTTTGTTTGGTTTTTTTTTTTTTATTTTTTTTTTTAATGAAATGCTTTTTGGGAAAATTAATTCCCTTTATATTAGCTGCTTTTCCCTCTGGGGTTCTCCACTATCCCCCTCCCCTGCCTGCAGCTGTTTTTCAATTGTTCCATTCATTGACTCTCTCACGTGACTGATATTAGGCCCCAGTTTCGGGTCAAAACAGCTTCCTGTTCCAAGCTTTCATGTCTCAGACACCCCCTTCCTCCTACAGGTCTCATCCAGGTGCACCATCAAGTCTCCTCTTCTCTTTAAAACATCACAGGGCGGAAGGGACCTTGTCCACTCTCCCAAGTTCCTGTAGGGAAAGTACGATGTTGAAGGACAGCCCAGACTCTCCTGGCCATTTGAACAGGCTGCCTCTGAAGGAGTCAGCAGCCTTGGGCAAGAAAGACCTCTGTGATCTGACGTCTTATCTCCACTTTTCTTGCCTGTCCCAGGTTGCTCATGCTCAGACACAGGAACACACGACCCACTTAAAATAAGGGCTGGGCTGGGTGGTGTGCACGTGTAGTCCCAGCTACTGGGGAGGCTGAGGTGGGAGGATCCCTTGAGTCCAGGAGTTTGAGGCAATAGTGCACTATGATCATGCCTGTGAATAGCCACAGCACTCACGCCTGGGTGACATAGTGAGACCCTGTTTCAAAAAAATAAAATAGAAAAGAGACTGGGAAATAAATAATAAACTAAGAAAATAAAAATAAATTTAAAAACAGGGACTGGGGCTTATTTAATAACAGGAGTCATAAAATAGTCACAAAACAGAACTAAAGACTTTTTTTTCCATTATAAGTTCCCTCCTAAATACCCTTGCTAAAAGCCTGCATCACATACACACACCTGTAGAGTCCTTTCTAAAGCTTGGCCCCATGTTTCCTCTCTTACCGCCACCATTTTTTTCTGGGCCCCAATTCTGTGCCCCTCTGCTAGACCAACAGAGGATCTTAAGGATCCACACCTCCTAACCCGAGTGTGTGGTCGGGAATGGTGAGGAATGAACCTCTGAAGCATCACTGTGGCAGAGACCACTGTATCCTAAGACATTGGCCCAATGGGATAGAAAGGCCAGCTCAGTCCCGTGGGCCCAGGTTACGGCATGGAAAGGAACACGCTCTTTTCTTCCATCTTTTTCCTGCCCCCAGTTCTAGAGAAGGATAATTGCTTTGTTCTTGATCTTTTGTAATGTTTTGTGAATCTCCGCTTCTCAGCTACCATATGCTCTCCCTGTGGTCGCTGGGTTGGTTTGAAGCTGTCTACCAAGTTTGTCTGGTTCCCTTCCAAGTAGACACGTGACCAGGAAACTCCCTGGTTTGCTCTGTGGCAAACCCAAAGAAGATGACTAATTGGGTACCAGTGAGATTGTTACCAGCCCTTGACCTGGGTCTGTTAGGACATGACATTCTTGTCAAGGCAAGCAGGAAGGACGATGAAAATGGCATGTTCTTCACCAAGAAATAATTTTGAAACTCTATTGTAAATAAAATATGTACACGTGTTGCTGTCTCTGTGTGGTGTCGCCTCCACTGTGAACCTGAACCACGAGAGGTAATAGTAACCTGCTGGATTTATGGACCGGAAAGCTTTCAGCTTGAAAGGTCGTAGCTTGTGGGTTCTGGGCTTGCCTGTGTCCTGCTGTGGAACCAACCATAAACAAGTCTTTACTTCTCCAAAACGTTTTTCAAATAGTACTTCCCCAATCCAGCACCACCTCCCTGTCCTCAGAAGACACATGTGTACAAGAGAGCAGTCGCCTTAGGATGGCCCCACTGCCTTCTCCTGACAGGCTGGTGTCAAACCCACAGTGGCCTCTCACATTTACTTACAATGAGAATTTAAATGATCCACATATTTGGAAAGCCAAATTACTGTCAGAAATTTAACTTCGGCTCATGACCTCTAAGCAAGGAGAAATACTAGAGCTGCCTGAGTGGCTGGTGCCGTCACACTCATAGGGGATATGTCTGGCTCTAGGGTAGACCTGGGCCCTGTGTTCAAGCTCAGGCACCCCTTGGTTTCTTCCATGTCCTCTGTACTGAGGTGACATAGACCATCTCCATTTAGTGCATTGTCTTTCCAAATACAACACAATTAATTAGGTTGAGCTTGCTTGCTGTATATATATGCTTTTATGCTACATGCTACATATATATATACATAAGCTTTCTTGGGATATTACATTGAAAGGCTGATTTGTGTTTAACTCCAGATCTTCATGTCTTAGCCTATTTAAAGCAAGTGTATATGAAAAACTTGTTTGAAGGAAGGAATAAGGCTGGAGAGGGAAGGGCTGGGAACTAGAGATTGCCTACAATCATGCAGAACAGGGCAAACAAATGCATCCATGGTCATCCAAAACCCTTACTTGCGTCAAGAATTCCTGCATCTTTCCTGTCAAACCTTTGTACTCAGCTGCTGCTGACCGGGTAGGAAAGGGAAGGGGTTTGAATGTTTTTCTGTTCACCCTTTGGTGAAGGAGTTAAAACAACACAAAGAGAGAGATGGAATAAGGTTCTGATGTGTGGGCCAGGCATAGCGGCTCACACCTGTAATCCTAGCACTTTGGTAGGCCGAGGTGGGAGAATCACTTGAGGTCAGGAGTTAGAGATCACCCTGAGCAAGAACGATATCCCGTCTCTACTAAAAATAGAAAAAATTAGCCATGTGCGGTGGCATGCACCTATAGTCCCAGCTACTCAGGAGGCTGAGGCAGGAGGATCACTTGAGCCCAGGAGTTTGAGGTTGCTGTGAGCTAGGCTGACACCACAGTACTTGCCCAGGCAACAGAGGGAGACATTGTCTCAAAAAAAAAAACACCCACCCAAAAAAAACGATTCTGATGCGTGGCAGATCCGGAGGCAGGAAACACATGCCCTGACCCCAATTCTATTTCTTGACTGGCTTGATTTTCCATCTTAGCAAGGAGCCCACTGATCTACATCGATGACTTTCAAATTATATTTTGAAGGTTACTCCTTAGAAGGTTACTCCTTAGAGCTGATTCAGGGCCCACAGGCGTTCAACAAAAGTGGCACATTTTTAAAAATGTTTTTGGCTTTCAGATCAACTGTAGCTTTAAAAAACTAAGATCACTGCCAGCTCTAAAATGCTATCATTCTAATTAACAAATCGAATAATCAGTGCTGAAATGATCCAACGTTGGTGGCAACATCATGTTGAGTTGTGTGTTTAAATACACAAGCAACCCTAATTTGGATCCCGTCTCAGTTACCTCCCATTATAATTATCAACGTATACACAAATATAGTGAAACTCAGTGATTGTAGTCCAGCCTGCTGAGGCGCATCTAGCTGATTCTGCAGCAGAATAATAATCCTCTGTTTGGAGTTTGTTGTAGAAAGAGCAGTGGTTTGGGAACCCAGAGATCCAACCCAGTGGAATGGCATAAAATGAGAGAGGAGCAGCACGACGGGCCACTTGAGGTGTGGTGGAAAGAGCCTGGCCTGGGAATCCTGACCCTGCTACAAGTTTGTTGCGTGACCTAAGGATCTTTCCAACTCTGACACTCTTTCGATGCTTGCTCTTATGTCCAATTGCTATTAATAACCACTAGAGAATGTCTGCGTGGAATTTCTCCTCCATTGCTGTATCGCCCCTGGAACGCAGCATTATCGTTTGTATACTGAACACTGCTGCGTAGCTGGACACGCACAGGCAGGGACCTGCAACAAAGACAAAGGGCTCCACATCCTTAAAGTACAAGAAATACGTGTCTTTTCTCTTCTAAATCGAACCCAGCTCTGACCTAGCTTGCACTCACCAAGTCTGTGAAAGGTCTCTCTCAGTCATCTTTTGTGGTCTCATCTCCTCCCCTCGGATATTGGTCTACTCATTCACTCAACAAGTATTTACTGTGCCAGGCACTGTTATATGCACTGGGGGTAAACAAAACACAGTCCCTGACCTCTCTGAATTTAGTCTCATGGAGGAGAGACAAAACAAGTAAATATTTATGCAGCGTGTCAAGTGGTGACAAGGACCAGGGAGAAAAGTAAGCTGGGGTAAGGGGAGGAGGGAGGACCAGATGTGGATACAGAGTGGCCAGGGAGGGCCTCTCTGATAAAGAGACATTTCTGAAGAGCGCTGGAGGAAGAGTGCAGCTAGAGCAAAGGCCCTGAGGCAGGAGATCTTAATTTGTTTGAGGACATGCAAGGAGGCTGGGGGTTGGACTTGAGTAACTAACCTGTAGGTCATTATAAGATTGGCTTTTTCATGAAATGGGAATCCACTGGGGAAATTCACTGGAGGATTTTAACCAAGGACTGCAATGACCCGTCTTATAGTTTAATGGGGTCCTGTTGGCTATTGTGTGGCTGCACTGTAGGGAAAAAATGGAAGAACAATGCAGCTTAAGCTAGCACGCATACCACATATGGGCCTAGCCTACTATTAAGGGGTACGGGTGGATCCAAGACCCACTGTCATGCTCTTGTCCTATGACACGTAAAAAAGCAAAAAAAAAAATGCTGCTTCAAAAAAAAAAATAATTACATGAAGGTATATATTGCTTGCCTCCATAGCCTGTTCAGGACACCCTGGTCAATGAAATATCACCTTGGTTAGTGACTGAAATATTCTACTCACACAAGGACACACAAAAAACCTCATCTTGACTTGTGCCTTCCCTGTTCTGGCCCCCCCGCTCCCATTGTCCCGTCCATGCCCACTGTCCGCCCCGGGCAGGCCCTCTGCCTCCGTCACCTGCACGGAGACATGCCGTGCCCCCATCTAATTCCCGCTGTGACCACCCAGCCTGCGCGCTCTGCTGGGTCACCTTCCTCCTGCCAGGGGCCTGGGGTCCAAATCTCTGTCTTGGAGGAGGGGCCGCCAGCTCACTCACAGCTCGGGGCCGAGGGAAGACTTGGGGCTGTTAACAGGTATCAGCTCATCCAGACACAACTCATAGCCGCCTCTGCTCTGCGGCTCTCCGCTGGTAGGTCTCAAGGGACACTGCAGAGGCTGACACACAGAGAACCCCAGAAGGACCAAAGAGTCAGAGGCCAGCTCTGCTCTCGGGGCACCAGATTTAAGGAAAGGGTTGTCTCATCTGCCAGCAATGCCAGCCCCCCGCCATCAGGGCTTAGCCTAAGCAGGGAGCAGAGGCTTTCCTTGGCCTGGTCACTGTTCTTCTCCAGGGTCTCGGGTGGAGTAGCGCCAGGGAGCAGAGAATTGAGAGGAATGTTTCTGTACTTTCTAAATCTTTCTGTCCTAACCATGCTCTCTCACAGCCTGAACTTAAAAGGAAGGCATTGCTGCCTTTTTGTTCTGTTTCAGACTTGTCTCGACTGGAGAGTCCTCCAGGACACAGGCAGATGAATGAGGAAGGCCGGGTGCGGGGTTGTCACGATTAAGCTTCCTGTGTCATCCTGACGTGGGTGTCCCAGCCCCCAAACCTCCGAAAACCAAGCCTGCTTGGGGCTGTCTTTCACATGGACAATTTTGGCATTATTTTTTTGGCCCAGAAATGCAAAAGCTACTGCTAACACCTTTGTAGGGCAAAGGAGACCAACACAGGACACTGGATCCCCTCCCAGTGAGGACAGAGAGGACAGTGGGGGGTGGCCTTCTTTTCTTTGACTGGTGAGTGCACAACAGGAAGACTAGCCACCGATCGCTTTCTGCATATCTCAGCCCACCGCACGCTTACAGCACCCAGGAGGACTTCTTGAACTTCTCGGAGGTCCGATCAACTGATACGGTCAGGCGTTGTGCTTGATGCCAGAGACGCAATTAATAACACATGGTCCCTGTTCTTAAGGGCTTCAAAGCGTGCTTTGGGGAGACAGACGTTTAAACAAGCAATCCCATCAACTTGAGGATATTCTCGCAAAGTTGCATGTACAGCGCTGTGGGGGCACAGAAGTGGAAAACCCAAGTCTCAGAAGTGGCAGGCTCACAGAGGCGGTGGCATGTGGGCCACGTTTTTTAAAATAATAATTTTGTTTATTGTGAAAATGACACAGGGCAGGGCACGGTGGCTCACACTTATAATCCCAACACTTAGTGAGGCCGAGGCAGGCAGATCACTTGAGGCTAAGAGTTCAAGAGCAGCCTGAACAACAGAGCGACTTTATCTATATTAAAAAAAAAAAATAGCCAGGCGTGATGGTGCACACTTGTAGTCCCAGCTACTCGGGAGGCAGAGGCGGGAGGATCGGGCTTGAGTCCAGGAGTTTGAGGCTGCAGTAAGCTATGATCACACCACTGCACTCCAGCCTGGGCAACAGAGTAAGACCCTGTCCCTAAAAAAAAAAAGAACAAAAAAAGACACTTGATCTTTCTTGATCTTTGTAAAAATTGAAGCAGTAAGAGTTCAAAGAAGAAAGTAACAAAATGCTTCAAGCCCCACCACCCAGAAATAACCGTATAAAGGGCTTTTTGTAGTTGTCTGCTTGGTTTTGTTTTGCTTTTGTGACACAGTCTCATTCTGTTACCCCAGCTAGAGTGTAGTGGTGTCATCATAGCTCACAGCAACCTCAAACTCCTGGGCTCAAGCGATCCTCCTGCCTGAGCCTTTTTAGTAGCTGAGACTACAGGTGCGTACCACTACGTGTGGTTAATTTTTCTATTTTTAGTAGAGACGGGGTCTCGCTTTTGCTCAGACTGGTCTCAAACTCCTGACCTCAAGTGATCCTCCCACCTTAGCCTTCCAGAGTGCTAGGATTACAGGTGTGAGCCATGTGCCTGATCAGTATAAAGTTTTAAAAGGTGATTTTACTGGAATTTTCCATAAAAAAAGAAACCGCTGTTAAAAAGAAGCAACTCACACAAAGGCCCAGAGTACAAAAGTCACAATGAGCTGGGTCTGCTTGGAACGCAGCGTGCATGGGGCTAGCCAGCCAGCCTGGCCACCGTGCCAGGGCAAGGACCCCATCTGTTCTGTGTACAAATCCAGTGCCTAGTACCACGCAGTGGGAGATGTCCCACAAATATGTGTTTAAAAAATAAAGTAACACATGGAAGGCAGGCAGGTAAGCATCAAGAGAGGAAAAGAAAGCCGGGCATGGTGGCTCATACCTGTAATCCTAGCACTTTGGGAGGGCCAAGATGGGAGGATTGCTTGAGGCCTGTGTTCGAGACCAGCCTGGGCAACATAGCAAAACCCTGTCTCAACAAAAAATAGAAAAATAAGCCAGGCCCGGAGGCGCATGCTTATAGTCCCAGCTACTTAGGAGGCTTAGGCAGGAGAATTGCTTGAGTCCAGGAGTTCAAATCTGTGGTGAGCTATGATCACGTCACTACACCCCAGCCTGGGTGACACAGCAAGACACTGTCTCTAAAAAAACTAAAAGAGGAGAAAAGAAAAAGGCTAAAAGGAGCCGTCAATTAAGTATAAATAAATGAGACTAATGTCACAATAATATAATAGCAGCCCCCATTTAATGAGCTCTTACGTGAGCCAAGTCCTATGCCAAGTGTTTTTCATTGTCAGCCCAATTAATTCTCGCAATAGCATTATATAAGTGCTATTATTATTGTCATTTTACATCCAAGGAAACACCCGAAAAGATTACATGAGCTGCCAAGATGTGCCAGGTAGTAATTTAGAATTTGAACCCAGGTTGACACTCTTTCTTCATACAGTGCTTCTGTCTTTCCAAAGAGGACTTCTTAAAAGTTTTTGATGTTAGCAACATCACCAAAATAGCAGGTAGTTGCCCTATCCCCACCAAAGGACTTTGCTGACTTGGCTACACAAATTATGTCTATTTAAAACCAATGTTAGGCCTGGTGCAGTGGCTCACGCCTGTAATCCCAGCACTCTGGGAGGCGGAGGTGGGAGGATCGTTGGAGCTCAGGAGTTCGAGACCAGCCTGAGCAATAGCAAGATCCCGTCTCTACTAAAAATAGAAAAATTATCCGGGCATAGTGGCGCATGCCTGCAGTCCCAGTACTCTGGGAGGCCAAGGCGGGAAGATCGCTCGAGGTCAGGAGTTCAAGACGAGTCTGAGCAAGAGCGAGACCCCGTCTCTACTAAAAATAGAAAAAATTAGCCAGCTGTGGTGGCACATGCATATAGTTCCGGCTACTCAGGAGGCTGAGGCAGGAGGATCGCTTGAGCCCAGGACTTTGAGGTTGCTGTGAGCTAGGCTGATGCCACAGCACTCTAGCCTAGACAACAGAGCGAAACTATGTCTCAAAAAATTAAATTAAAATAAAATAAAAATAAAACCAATCTTAATACTTTATAATCATATGTTACTCTCAACCCCTAAAATCAATAAAAGTGGTTTAAGGGAAACACTAGAGCAATCAGGTTTAAGACATGCACCCCGTTTCCCAGGAATCAGTGGTTTTCTTCCACCGTGAGGATGAATCACTTCAGGTACTTACTCTTTGTTTTAATTTGTCGATTTAACCAGATTTTGCCCCATGGGGAGGGAAAGGAGAGAGGGCTGCAGGGGTGAGGGGCACAGCCTAGAGACCTGGAGCTCTGCCAGCAGTCTGCGAGCAGGGACTCAGAAGCCACCGCTGAGGAGGCAGTTCCCCTCAGACGTGGGGGCAGGAGAGAACGGGGAAACTCGGGGGAAGATGGGTCTAACTGCAGCATGCGGGTAGATAAGAGAAGCAAGGCCCTGAAATGATCACACGCAGGAGGAAGCTCGTTTTGTTTATTTATTTATTTTTTTTTTTGAGACAGGGTCCCGCTCTGTTGCCCAGGCTAGAGTGCGGTGGCATCAGCCTAGCTCACAGCAACCTCAAACTCCTGGGCTCAAGTGATCCTCCTGCCTCGGCCTCCCAGGTAGCGCGCCACCATGCCTGGCTGATTTTTTCTATTTTTAGTTGTTTGGCCAATTTCTTTCTATTTATAGTAGAGACGGGGTCTCCCTCTTGCTCAGGCTGGTCCCGAGCTCAAGCGATCCTCCCGCCTCGGCCTCCCAGAGTGCTGGGATTACAGGCATGAGCCACTGCGCCCGGCTGGGAAGTTCTTTCTAGAAAAAAATTTTTTTAAGTAGCAGTCAGAGTTCTGAGGTGCCCTTCTCTTGTACCACCTTCCAAGTTGCCAGTTCACACACAGTCCCTTATCGGTTCCAATGCTCAGTGTGACAGGTCTTGTGAGGAGTCCTAGTTCTTGCTCAGACCTGATCCGAAGGCGACGTGGGCAGAGACCCAGCTTCCAGCTCGGGGCGGCTTCCTCTGCCTCCTGCCAGGTGAGGCTCCTGGGAGGGAGGGGACCCCTGAGAGCCGGCACTGTCAGGGCGGGGCCGCCGCGCCTCGGCCCTCGGTGTCCCCTGGGGAGAGACGGGACCGAGGCGTGGCGACGGGGGCACTGGGCGTCTTCACCCACCTGGGAACCCACTTCCTGCAGGAAGTGCAGACAGCCAGGCTCTTCACGCCCTCACAGCGGCCTCACCCGCCCCTTCTCTTTGGGCTCTCCCCGAGGGCAAAGAATGTTTATGGAGAGTCGCAGGCAAAGAGTGGGGAGGGGATTAGAAACAAACTTCTAACCATCTTCAAAGTTTGGGTCACTCCAGGTAGCCCTGGGGAGGAACGACCTGGCTTCAGAGGCAGGTGCGCGAGGCGCAGGACTAGGACGGATCTCCCATCCGCAGCCAGGAGGCAGGGGGTGGCCTCCCCCGCCCTGCCAACCCCGCGTTAGCGCCACTCTGGGGACAATGCCCAGAGCATTGGTTCTCAAAATGTGAAACTCGAACCAGCTCTTTCAAAATTACCTGGAAAGCGTCTATTTAAAAAGCCTGCCCGCCTGGGCAGCCTCCACCCACTCCACCAGAAGCTGGGTCCCAGAGATCTGCATTTTTCTCTAAAAGATCTCAGAGTGCTCCTTAGACTTGCTAAAAACCAAACCAAAACAAAACCTATGACCCTAGAGGCTTTTCAAGTCTAATGTCTCAGACACGCAGGGTGAACCATCGCGAGTCCGCACAGCTCTGCCCCATTTCTAATCACGCCCAGCACAGAGCACAGAGCACCTGGCAAGCCCGGGAACCAGCGGGCTGAAGATCTGTGTTTTTTTATCTTATTAAGGGCTCAGCAGCATTTCCTGCACCCTGCGCATCATTAGCACATTGGTGGCGTCGCTTCCTGTGACTGACTCTCTGTTTCCATTCTGGCGAAGTGGTTTGGTCTCTTTGCTCTCCTTTTGGGGTTAGAGCAAGATGAGTTTCTCACAGAACCTCTCCTGGGCCTCTGGGCAGCTTCCCGCTCTGGGCACCTCACGTTTCCACCAGAAGGCAGAGGCCGTGGACTCTCCCTGAGCCGCCTCGCTTTGGAGCACCGCCCCCGGCTGAGATCTCACCTCCTGCAGGGGCATTGTAGCCACGTTCAGGTAGAAACCAAACCTGTTGTTTTTGGATGTTGGGTCAACTCAGCCTGACATTTCAGGGGTAGACACAAGGTAGGGAGTTTGTGGGGGGAAAAAAGTTCTAGAAAGAAAGATTGGCTGCTTTAGGAAAAAAAAGGACTAAAAACCAAAAGTTTTTTTGTGAAGGACTTTGATGAATTAAGCTTTAACAAGGAATATTTTAAAGTAAAAAGTTGTGCATTAGGTAGGGTTTGGAAGACATGGAGGTCAGGACAATTTCTGTCATTTTTATATTATCTACTAAAAAGAAAAGTGGTTATATGCAAAACACAAACAAATTTGCCTTTTCTCTTGGGATTCAGCAATTTAGGAAAAGCCAAGAAAGTAGCAGACATGCTGCTTACCGATTACAATTAAGAGAAGACTTAGAAGCCGAAGCCAGAGAGCATCTCACAGGTTCCTGAGACAATGGATGTCACCAACCTGACCTTTTCGGAAATCAGAGGGAGGACCCCAGAGCCCAGAACCCTGTGGGTGACTCCCACCAGCCTGGACAGGTGAGTGATTCAGGGTGGTGAGCGCCGCCCTCCCAGATGTAATCAGAGGGTCGTGGTCCGCCCCGGGGAGCTTCTAACACAGCAGTGCTGCTGCCCCTCACACCGAGACTCAGGTCCACTGAGACCACCAAACTCTAGGCTCAGAGATATTTGCTCAGGGCTGCTGGGAGGACAGGAAGGTATTGAGGAAGGAAAGGAGTTGTAGGAGAGGAAAAACTGTGATAACGCAAATGCCTGGAGCTAGCTGCTTTGACTTCTCACCTCTCAGAGGCCCTGATCCCTGTCCTCAATCTTTCCCGTCTCAAGTCCCACCGGTCACTCCTCAGACAACAACAACAACAAACTCGATCTCACCGTGACAGAAACAAAAGGCCCAGTTTCCTGAGGATGTATTTTCAGATGCTTAAAACTTGCCATGAATGAAAATTGTAATAACAGCTGCAATAAAGATATGTCTTTTTGGGAATATTAAATACCTTTATTTAAAGGTTCTGGAAGATGAATTATTTTTAACTGACATGCAGGCTAATCTGAAGATCTCCATTGCTAGACATGCAGATTACACACGTGAGGCTCCTCGTTCAGAGCTTCTCATATGTGGTGGAGCTTGAGTCACTACCTCACCCATTTCTTCATCTGTAAAATGGGAGAATAGAATCTACCAAAGTTTGAGAATTAAGAGAACGGATGAGCATGAAGCATCTGCTACACTGCCCTGTCACCGCTAGCATTGTCCTGCGGCTCTGACTCCCGTGGCAGTGCACGGACACAGGGTTGCTCCAAGTTAGTAAGAGGATTTGACCTTATTAGAGTCACTTTGCTGTTGTAACTGTTGGCATAAGTCATTTGAAACACCAGCACCAGACCAGGCCAGCTTCGATGGCTTGTGCCTGTAGCTTTCAACCTGTGCTTACAACTGAGGCCACCGCACCTCCGCGGACATTAGGAGACAAACTTCCAAGTCCAAGGTTGGCCGGGGTTGGGCTCCTGCCGCTGCAGGCGGGTCTACCCAAAACCCACTACAAAGCAGTAGCAGATCCGTCTGCCCAACTGCATGGGACAAAGAGAAAGATATGTCTTTAGGACATAAAATCTCACAGAACTAATCATGGGTGTAAATTATTGCTAATGTTTTCAATCTCATACAAACAAAAATAAAAGGTTCCTTAGGAGTCGAAACTTTAGGAACATTGGCAGGTGTTTCAGTGCTATTATAAATAAATAAATAAATAATTTCAGTACTGTTATAAAAATACAACCCAAGGATGATACAGTTAAAAATTGCTATAATTTTGGGAAATAAATGTTATTATGGAAAATGCAGGTAGACATGGCAATGATGAGGAATGAGTTATTTTTTTTCTTTTTTTAATTTTTTTATTTTTCAAAAAATGTTTTAAAATATGGGGCGCCTCACTAATTTGTGTCATCCTCACGCCGGGGCCGTGCTAATCTTCTCTGCATCGTTCCAATTTTAGTACACGTGCTGCCGAAGCGAGCACGAGAAATGAGTTCACAAAAGTTGTCAGAAGCCTAAAGCACCCCTCCAAAACCATTTCTTTTTTAATTTACTTTTATTTATTTTTAATTGATGAATAAAAATTATATATATTTATTATAACAACATGTTTTATAAACTGCAGAATGGCTAGACTGAACTAATTATGCATTACTTCGCATGCCATTTTTCATGGCAAGAACACTTAAAATCTCTCAGCAATTTTCAAGAATACAATATGTTTTTATTAGCTGCAGTCATCATGTTGTGTGACAGATCTCTTGAACTTATTCCTTCTAACAGAAATCTTGTCTTCTTTGACCAGCGTCTCCACAACCCTTTCCTCCTTCCTCCCCTGGCAACCACCGTCGTGCTCTTCACTTCTGTGGGTTCGGCTTTTTTAGATGCCACATATTAGTGAGACGAGCAGGCATTTGTCTTTCTGTGCCTAGCTCATTTCATTAACATAATGTCCTCCAGGTCCATCCATGTTGTCACAAATGACACGATTTCCTTCTTTGTTAAGGCTGAGGAGTATCCACCGTGTATGTGCACCACATCCTCTTTATCCATTCACCTGCCGATGGACACTTAGGTTGTTTCCCACATCTTGGCTGTTGTGAACGATGCTGCCATAAACACAGGAGTGCCGACATCTCTTTGACATACATATTTCATTTCATTTCCTTTGCGTATACGCCCAGCAGTAGGATTGCTGGATCATATGGTAGCTCTATTTTTAATTTTTTGAAGAACCGCCATACTATTTTCCATAATGGCTATACTACCCCCAAAACTATTTCTATATTCATTCATTCATTTATTAATTAATTCACTCATTTATTTAACAAATATTCATCAGGGCCCTACTAAGTACCAGGCACTGTTTAAGGCACTAGGTGAGCAGGATAGACAAGCCCATGATCTCCCAAAGCTTACAGTCCAGTGGGAGAGTCAGGTGATAAACAGATAGACAAATGGATGTATACAACATCAGCCAGTAACCAGTGCTATGAAGAAAAAGTAGACCAAAGCAAGAGGACTGTAAGTCATAGATTGTGGCCTGGGAAGACCTGCCTGAGGAGGTGACATTTTGGAAGAGGCCTGAATGCAATGAGGAACTGAGCCGCGCAGACAGCTGGGATAGGAGGGCGCCTGGGCTAGGGAGTGGCAGATCTGAGTCAGAACAGCACTTTGCACGGCCAAGGGACAGCAAGGAGGCTTGGCAGTCACAGTCAGAGGGACACTGGCAGGAAAGATGGTTAGAAGGTAGGTAGAGGCCAGATCACGTGGTGCCATTACGCCTGGCTGAATGGGGACTATAGACTTTGTTCTAAGTGCGGTGGGAAGCCCTGGGAATTACAAACAGAGGACGGACATGATCTGATTCACTGTTTAGAATGATCGCACTGGCTCCTGTTAAGACATTAGGGGCCAGAGTGAAGGCAAGGAGGCCCATTGTGAAGGTTATTGCAAAGGTCCATGTGGACCTCAAGGTGGCTTAGACCAGGTGGTTGGGTTAGGGGCAGTGGGCCAAGGACAGAGTCTGCTGGCCGACTGCTAATGGGGCACTAAAGGAAAAGAGCCGTCAAGAACGACTCCAGGGTTTTCGACCAAGCCACCAGATGACGGGAAACCCCAGAAGGGGAGTAGGTCCACGTATAGAGAACAGGAGCTCTGTCTTGGTTTGAGATGTCTGTTAGGCAGATAGAAAGGTCCAGTAGAAAGTTGGATAAATAAGCCTAAAACTCAGGGGAGCAAAATCCTTCCCTGGTAGATGACCTGGTTTTCTAATAGCTGGGAGTAGTAAATCAGCTTACTGATTCCTGCTGTGACTTCTGTTGGCTGCCTCCTGCTACAGTAGACACAGCCCTCTGGGGTTGCGATCATTTGGACGCTTTTCAACACTCAGACAAAGCAAGGCAGTAACTCCAGCCCTGGCGGGGAATGGCAAGGTAGCGCAGAACTTGCACTGGTTAGCTTCCACACAACAGTACAATGTTGCTTGGAGACCAGCTGCACCAGTTGATGCTGCGGGGGTCATTCAAGTTCAAGCAAGCTGGACTCTTGTCATAGGCCACTCCCTAACTGTGAGTTGGGTAATCCTCTCCTCTGAGCAAGCCAGGAAGCCCAGGAGCAGGGAACGAGAAGACACAGGGCTCACTGGATTTGATTTTGCAAGTTTGGAGGACAGTGTGATAGAGTGGAAAGATCATAGTCTTTGGACCCAAATAGACCTAGATTCACATTCCTTCTCTGCTCCTTCCTACCTGTGAAATCTTTGACATGTTACTTTATATTTCTGAGTCTAAACCTCTGGTTAGTTGGTCACAAAGCAAGATAGTTTTGTTGTAAAGATTAAATAAATTTCATATGCAAACTCCTGGCACCCAATAGGCATCCAAAAGGGATAATTCCCTTCTCCCAGGCCAAAGTCAGAGATAACCCTCTCTTCCACCACGCTTTCCACCCTCCTCAGCTTTCCCTCCCTGGGCTCCCATTCCAAACCTTCGTGCTCTAACTCCTGAAGGAACTGTCTCCTCCAGCCTCCCCACCCTCCTGCAGCCGGGCCATGACTTTTGGTTGTCCTCCTAGAGATACAGGCCAGAGCAGCAGCATCTTTTCCGGGTTTGTGGGACTCCTCGCCATCCTCCTGGTCGTCATAGTTTTCTGCATCCTGTGCAAATGGAACAAACGGAAGAAGCGTGAGTCCCACGTTGGTCCTGAGTTGAGACACAGTAGGATTAATAATCCAGCCTGAAGCCGGGCGTGGTGGCTCACGCCTGTAATCCTAACACTTTTGGACGCCCAGACGGGGGGCATCACTTGAGCCCAGGAGTTTGAGGTTGCTGTGAGCTAGGCTGACGCCACGCACTCTAGTCCAGGCAACAGTGTGACGCCCTGTTTCAAAAAATAAATAAATGAATAAATAAATAATGTAGCCTGGCATTTAAAGCCCAATTTATTTTCCAGGGATAAACCCTTGCACTGGGGAGTCCTCAGTTCTTTCTCATCCGACACGTCGGCCATTGTCTCACTAAGATCCTGAGCCGTGGCTCCTAAGGCCCAGTGCTGATCTGAGATCCCCGGGGAAAGACATTGCCCTAGGACCCCTGTGCCCAGTGTCCTCTCCCTGCTTCTGTCCACCGAGTCCCGTATTCCTCTAGTGCAAGTGGAAATGCCTCTAGCTCAAGTCTGAAAACGAGTTTCTGATGAGTCCTGGGGAGGGTGGGGAATCCTTCCAGCAGCCACCTCGTCCCCACACTCTGTGCCGCTGACCCTGCTGACCCTCTCTCTCTCATCGCCTTGCAGGGCAAGTTCCGTACCTCCAAGTCACCGTCAGGCCCCTAACTCTGCCACGACCCAGACAACGAGCCAAAAATATTTATGACCTCTTGCCTCGGTGGCAAGAAGAGCTGGGTAGGTTTTTCCTTCTAGTCCGTGGAGTCCAGACGTTCAAACTTCTGCTCGCAGAATGTACCTCTCACCACCCGGAAGCAACTTTCTCTAAGCTTTCAAACCTGTCTGCCCTCCGGAGAGTGCCAAGGAGAGTGGGACAGACAGACTGCAAGCTGCAACTCTGGGGGCACGGGGCTGGGTGGCGGGGCGGGCAGAGAGCTCTACAAAGGGAGCAGAGGGTCGTCTGGGCTGGGGTTTTGTTTTTATTTTTGTTTTCTTTGCCCCGCCCTCTCTGGGTAGGGGTTTTGTCTTTCCTTGATGTTAAGGCAGCAGCGGAAAGTGCAGTGTGTCCAGGCACGGGGAAGAATGCGGGAGAACACGGTGCCAGCATTATAGGCCGGGGACGGGGGCCTCTGCAGGAGCTTCCTTCTCGGCCTCCCCAACCCCTGCGCTAGCACCCTCCAGTGCCACAGAAGCTGAGGGGGCTTCCAGGTCTCACAGGATGTCCCCTCTGTAGCTCTGACCCTTTCGACTCAGAACACCAGGCCCCAGGCTGGGAATTCCAGACACCACGCAAACCCAGTTCCCCAACGATGCTGGGATGCTTTAGGCTGAAGCACTCGGAGGACTGGCTAACTATCTTCAGGATTTATTCTCTGTCCTTGCAGGGAGACATCAGTCAAGAGGTACCCCTATTTTCAGTACTGAGAGCCTCTTCTCCAGAAATTCTGACAGCCCTGAGCATGTGGTAAGAGTCAAGTGAGACGGCAAGCTTGTTGGGAGAATGACACGTCTCTGGCAGAAGAACTGAGGGGAAAGAGTTCCAGGGCTCGGATCGGGTTTCACTGCAAATAGCATGTCCTTGGTCACTGGCCCTGCAGCCCTATTAATAAATCGGGAAGACCAGCCTCAGGAACTCCCTATACCCAAGGAGAAAAATTAAGAGGGACAGGAGCAAGTGCTTGGGATTTTAGGAAAGGCGTCGGAGTACATGTATTCAAGTCCATGATGTTAGCACTGAAATCGATCGTTTTAGCAAACACATTGATAATGTGCTTATCCAAATGAGTGTTGTTCCCTTCAAAGGAATCACCTCAAAAGGATACACAAATGTCCCAACAATGCTGTTGGTGCTCAAAACACACTCAAAACCCCGCTTTGGGACTTACTTGTAGGGCCTGTGTCCAATTGTTTCAATTATCATTCGCAGCAGAAATATCTGTAAGTCATTCAGCACTGTAGCTGATGTGGAAAGCATTTGATCAAAAATCAGATAACCTTTGAGGTTACCAGGGGAATGCTACGGTGAATGGCGATGACCTGAGAGTCTTACGATCTGGCTCGGAAGGCGGCCCCCAAGGAGGAGTCCAATAACAGTTTGTTGCAGAGGCACAAGGGAGAGTAGAGGGGCTACTCAGAAGATTGGGGTGCTGATTTTTATAGATAGGTTGTTTGTTTAAAAATCAGTCCCTTTGGTTTTGTGGTCATCCCTGGGTGAGCGCACTGATGTCACTGATGAAGACTCTGGTCACTCAACCTCTCGTTACCCAGAGGTTTAGGTTCAATTACTATACAGCCACCTGTGTGCTGCTACCTGTCCTTCCTCCTCCTCCCACTCCTTGGACTCTGCTCCTGCCTGGAAGACTTCCTGGAGTGGATGATAAAATGCAGGGATGAGGAGAAGCCATTGCCAAAACTAGTTCCGGGACTTGGGCGGGCCCTGGGGGGACTGTGCATTTAGAATTTAGGTCCCAAACTGTCTTAAGGCCACAGACATGTTTGGCTTGGCCTCTATAGTGTTTGAAGAACATTTTAAGTAAGTTGTCCACATTCAAAAATTGAAGATATTTGAAAGTCCAGATGTCCAGCTTTTCTTGAAAATTCAGAAGTTCTGGAAACATCAAACCAGCACCCCTAGACAGCAATAATCAGCTAAGTCTGTGTATCAGTTGTCCTTTCAATAATGACGGCAAGCGTCTTTTAGTGTTTTCTATGTGCCAGGAGCTATGCTATACACTTAATATAGTAATCCATTTACTCCTTACAAAACCTTCTGATATAGATATTATGATGATTCTCATTTTATAAATCAGGAAACGAAGAGCCAGAGAGAGTAGGGAAAGTGCTCAAACTTACTCAACACAAAGCGGGAAGGCTGGGATTTGTAGCCTCAGTCTCAGTCTAAGCCTCCCCCTTTAGCCACTAAGCTGTATGGCCTCTCAGTGTGATCTGAGGAGGCAAGCTCTCTCCAGTTTGTAATACTGTCAGGGTTCGGAGTCGGTAATCTTATCTGTTCTCAGTTCTTGGTGTGCTCTTGGCTAAAGAATGACCAGACACACCAAAAGCAAGGCAAGCATGAACCGAAGTTTATTAAGGAAGGACAAGATAGGTTTACAGAGCAAGAGCAAGATACGTTGGCCACCAAATGGCAAATGGACCCCTCCGTCGTAACAAAAGGGCTCTGATTATGGTCCGAAGTCTGGGTTCATAGTGTCTGGATTGGGCCTACCTCATGGTTCAGGTGTCACCATGGAACCACTTTGATGGACAGTTAACTAACAACATGATAATAATTAGCCTTAGGTTACTCTAGGTCATGTTCCATTCTTTTGCAGATTAGCAAGGGTTCCTCCTTCCCCCAGGTGTGGCAGGATTAAGGTGGGGCAACACCAAGACTTGTGGGGGGGACACCCCTGTCCTTCTTCCCAGGTGAGGCAATTGCTGGAGGCAGCACCAAGGCAAGGCACCCACTTCTGTCACCTAGGAAGAATCTCGGAGGTCCCTTGCTATCTGCCTAACAATACTCTCTCCCCACTCCCCATTGAACCCCCACGCTGTGCCAAAAGCCAGCTGCAATTTGTCATCACATTTACACTGCTGCTCTTCTTAAACTCAGCCTACTGCACTCATACTTACCTGGTTTGCAGAGCCGTGCAGTTTGGGACCCCTCATTTAGAGCTTTGCTCCAAGGCGGAGAACCAAGTGAAGGAGCTATGCCAGCCGCACCGTGCCAGGACGAAAGGCTTTGTCTGTATTTCTGCTTCCATCCTGTCACTGGCTTTCTCTTTTCCTCATAGCCTTCCGAAGCAGGAAATGTCTCCCAGGTGCACAGAGCGCATATCCATGCCGTGGAGTACGCGGTGGGAATCTATGACAATGCCACGGTGCCCCAGATGTGTGGAAACCTCGCTCCCGTGGCACAATGCACCAATGTCGGAGCTTCCAGAGACTGCACGAGCATTTCTTCAGAGGATTCACATGATTATGTCAATGTCCCCACAGCCGAAGAGATTGCTGAGACTCTAACGTCTACCAACAGCCCCTCCGGAAATCTGCTTGTTCTTCCAAGTGCCCAGGAGCCGGAGTTTACTGAAGAAAGAGACGAGGACTGTAGGAATGCTGTTAACTGCACCAGTTTTTGGTCTCCAGGAACCGAGGGCAGTGAGCCACTCAGTGATGGAGAATGCTCTTCTCAGACCTCAAATGACTATGTCAACATGACAGGGCTGGATCTCAGGGTCACCCAGGAGACGCAGCCTCAGGTGGCTTGTCAATGCTGCAGAGACTATGAAAACGTCTCACCGGCAGATCCCAATGGAAACCTGCAGCAGGCTGAGGAAAAGGCGACATCCTCAAACACAGGCCATGTTGAGGGCAGGACAGATGGTCCAGGGACCCACATCCAACCTGTCAGAAAAAGGTCCTTGGCTTCAGAGGATTATGTGGCCTTTCAGCCATCCACACAGAGTGAGAACACTCAGATGAAACACAGAGAAGAGATGTCAGATGAGGACTCTAATGACTATGAGAATGTGCTGGCTGCCAAGCCAGGCAGCAGGGACTCTGAGCATGGGCCTGGCACTCAGCTCCTTCCTCATGAATTAAAATCCAGTTACCTGGCTGGAAAGCCACATGCAGTGGTCTATCCTGCCGGATCCTTAGGCACTGCAGAGTCTAGTGAAGACCCTTGATCACTCTAGTATTTCAATGCATTCACTTGGGTAAGCTGAAAAGAGGCTGCACGAAAGCAAAGGTTTCAGAAAGCCAGAAAGGAATTCTTCTCAAGCAGGGTGCTATTATCTCTCATACCAACCTGAGAATGTTTGCTGAAATTGCCTTGTAGAACTGTTAGGAAATGAAAAAACAGGAAAGTACTTTAGTGCACAGTGCAAGTAGGAAGTAGTCTAAAATCACTACCTTCACTGGTACCAGCAGACTGCATAGCAAGAGTATAGATTATTTTATAATCCAAGCAGAGGCCAAAAGGAAGGAAGAAGTTGGGGTGGGGTGGGTGGGCAATTGCCATTTTAAAAAGAGTATGGACAACCAATTGCTGGTGGGGATACGAAACAACAGGAATTCTCACTTATCACCAGTGGGATTGCAAAGCGTAACAGCCACTTTGGGAAACTATTCAGCAGTTCCTTATAAGCATATACTTATCATACGACCCAGCCATTCCACTACCAGGAATTGATCCAAGTGAACTGAAAACGTACATTCACACAAAAGCCCACACATGGCTGTTTATAACGGCTTCATTCATAATTGCCCAAAACTAGAAATAGCCCAGATGTCCTTCAACAGGTGATTGGATAGACAAACTGAGGATGTCCATTCCATGAGTTTACCCACGCTCAACAGTGAAAAGAAATGAACTGAACTCCCGGCTCACACAATATGGACAAATCTTAAATGCATTTTGCTAAGCGAAAGAAGCTAGGCCTAAAAGCCTACATATTGTATGCTTCCATTTATGAGTCATTCTGGAAAAGGCAAAACCATAGGGATGGAAAACAGATCAGTGGTTGCCAGGTTTGGGAAAGGAGAGGAGTTTACTACAAAGGGCTGCACAAGGGAATTTTTAAGATGATGGAGCTGTTCTACATGGTCCTGTGGTAGTGGATCCATGACAATATGCATTTGTCAAAACCCAAAAACTGTGTGCCACAAAGAGGGACTTTTATTGTATGCAAATTTTAAAAAATTAACTAGACTGTGGGGGAACCCAGGATGGTATGCAAATTGTGACAAATAAATCTAATTGTATTGCAGATGTATGACATAATCTCACTGAAGGGCATGGAGGGAAAAAGAATTGACAATTAACTTTTTGTTTTTCTTTTGAGACAGAATCTCAGTCTGTCACCCTGGGTAGAGTGCAGTAGTGTCATTGCAGTTCACTGCAACCTCCAACTCCCGGGTTCAAGTGATTGTCCTGCCTCAGCCCCCGAGTAGCTGGGACTACAGGTGCGTACCACCATGCCCAGCTAATTTTTCTATTTTTAGCAGAGAAGGGATCTCGCTCTTGCTGAGACTGGTCTCGAACTCCTGAGCTCAAGCGATCCTCCTCCTGCCTCAGCCTCCCAGAGTGCTAGGATTACAGATGTGAGCCACACTACGCCAGGCCCTGACATTTAACTTTGGAAAACAATGTTTTGACTTGTAACTGTCAGATGAAGACATAAAGCGCTGTACACAAACACTACAGCTCTAGTTGTAAATTTGTATCTCACAGAAGTATAGCCATTCTGAAACTACTTTAAATGTATACTTGGATTAAACAAATACATAAATCTATTGTAAACAAGGAGAGGCCAGTTAGTGTTGGAATGGAATTGAATTGCAGGATACCCAATTGGTGTCCGCAGAGCTGGAGTATTGACTGGTGTAGGGAAAAAAAAACCTCATACATCTGGTGTTGGAAGTGTTGTGAGTGAAAACAGACCATTACTCCACAAGCGGGGGGCATTTAAATTCATGCTACATAGAGGGCACCGTGACAGTCTGGTACTGGTGGCCAGTTAGGGTTAGTTAGTCAGGGCAGCAGCAACGCGGAGACCAGCAACCTCATCTGGTCAAGTAAGGAGAGACTTGTATCAGATGTGAGCATGAAGCTTAGATGAACAGAACAAAATTTTTAAAACTGTCAAGAAAGCATTCTCATAACTAAGAGAGGATGAAAAATTATGAGATCTAAATGAGAAGTTATTAAGAGAGTTACCAGCCAGTAGGAGGTACTGCTGATCAGTCATGGGCAGATCCTGGAAAAAATTTAAGCCAGCTCCTGTTTATAACCCGAGGCAGACACCTTGATAAGCCAGTTACACTTACACGTTCTCCTAATCTAGAATGATTAATATTAGAAACAAAAAGTTAGGCAGGCGTGGTGGTGCATGCCTGTAGTCCCAGCTACTCGAGAGGCTGAGGCAGGAGGATTGTTTGAGCCCAGGAGTGTGAGGTTGCGGTGAGCTAGGCTGACGCCACGGCACTCACTCCAGCCAGGGCAACAGAGTAAGACTGTCTCAAAAAAAAAAAAAAAAAAAAAAAAGAATAAATTGTAGATTGTCTCATATCAGATAGGTAACCACTCTGTTTATTTCCTGTTCTGAAAAATTTTATAAACACGTTAGTGAAAATCTTTTTATTAAATTTTATTTCTTTCTTTCCCTTTATAGTTTTGTTTTGTGACATTAGTTGCCAGGAAATTTTGAGTAATTGTCTCATTTTATATGCTTGATAATGCTAAATATGAGGAAATTTTTTCAAGTTAGGACAGGATGAGAAAGTAGATATAAAGATAACTAATCCGTTGTGACTTCTTTTTTTTTTTTTAGTATAACACCATGGGGCTTTACCATCACTTTTGGTTTTCCTGTGGGCTAAGGGTCTATACTGACTTGCAAATACTTCCAGAAACTCCAAGTCAAAAAGCCAGTGTCCCGCTCCCCTGGAGTTAGAGGAAAATGGAAATACGCAGGCCTCCCTTCCCTCTCGCCAACCATTTCCCGCCTCCAGACCAGGAAGGTAGATGTCTGTTTCCGCCCGGAAGGGTCAGGGTCGTTTCAGAAGAATGCGACAACACAGCCAGCACCTTAACCTTTTCCCCCGTGTCAGACGCTCCTCTGACTCTCCAGGAGAAATGGAAGGAACCGGAGGCCCTTCACAAGACAGCAATTTCCCACGCAGGGCCGGAGTCACGGACACGCCACCTTTGCTGTTGCACAGAGCCCGGCGCTCAGAAGGGCCCCTCCGCTTGCTTTAAGGTTCTGCTGTCACATCTTGAAATTCTCAACTTCAAAGAAATTCTTATCTTTGAACTTGTGTCTTGTAAACGAAGTCTGGGGGAAGAGAGGATACCCATGATACGCACGTCTGTCATTCGTTGCCTTCCGTTCACGTGTACCATTTGCGATGTCCCAAGACTGGAGAATTCTGGCAGACCCACAACTCATGGACATTCGGCAAGACTCAGAGTGAGTACAAGGTAAGCATGTTGTGTCTACAACTGAGTAAGCAAGGACACCAACAATCCCCAGAGGTTGTGTTTTCAGTTGAAATCAGAACTTGCTTTGAACGCAGAAACCAATGGTGTTCTAAGAAACACAAATGACCAAGGAGACCTATCATATCCTGTCTTGCTTGTGTTACTTCCCTATGTCAGTTAACCAATTATACTGAAAATAATGGCATGGCAGGAAAGGAGAAAAAGGGGAACCCATAGTTCTTGTCAGTCTCCCCCCACTCATCAGCAAGGTGATGGGAGATGGTGCTGGTAGAATGTGCGTGAAGTGTCAAGAAGTGGGGCAGAGACGGTTGAGTTCGCTGTGTGCGGTGTTTCCGCTGTATTGGTAAGAACTAAATATAGTCCGTGCTCATTATGCACAGTAGTTATGTTCTGTAAAGTCACGGAGAACACCGACTAAGTGAAACCTTGCCTCCAGGGGAAATACAGGGTTAGGGTCCTATCAGCCACTGGTCATACTTTTTTTTATCAATTGACCAATACGTGCCTTGTTTTATGTGTGTTTTTGTTCAAGGGCACAATATAATATACCTTATTTAATATATATTGTTGATTCCTTAACATCGAACTCATGACCACTGGCATTATAACTCATACCTGAAAGCGGCTTATCTAACACACGTATTTTCTCCATAAGGCACATCACAGCCTCCTTGCACTCAGGGACACCAGACAGCACTTCAGTACCGTGCCTCAGGGCCATTTGAAACACTGAAAGTACCAAGAAAAAGCACAAAAATGCAAAAAATGTGGCACTAAGTAGACTGCAAAAAAAGACTGTTTACACTGTGAGAGCTTTGCCTTGTTCAGACTTAGGTGGGCAGGTGCACGTGGGCCAGCTCTGCACAGGCGCATGTCCATGAATGACAAAGACCGCCAAGAGTATTGATTCGGGGGCTACAAATAAATTTTAACCGGCAGGCAGAGTTCACAAATACAAAATCTATGAATACTGAGAATCAACTGCATTTATGTATATACAAGCCACAAAATAAAAATGGTATAATTTTGGCGATTCCACTCGCAAGTTAAATGCTGTTATATTTGCGTTTAAAGCTTGCATTGCACAATGTAAAGACGAATGGCCAAATTCATGCTAACAATTTAAAATGTTAACTTTACTTAGCATGGCACCAAATAGTAAATAAAAAACACCAGGACAAGAGAGAGACTAGAAGAAAGGGGAAAGCTGTCTATTTTAGCACCTTTAACAACAATCTTTTTATACATATTTTTTGAACAAGGGTCCTACAAATTATGTAGCCAGCCTTGTTCACATGGGTCTGCCTTCCCTGCCCTCAGGTTTCTGTACTTACCTGAGTCTCTTCTTGGGAATACGGACACTCCACCTCCCCACTCCAACCAAGGTAAACACATCCCTTCTCACAAGAAGAGCTCTTGCTCCCTCAGTTCTTCACTCTCCCCCCCCCTAAAGTGTACCCCAAGTCTGTTTTGCAGTCTTGAGTGTTAGCTAGATAGATAGTAAATGAACATCCCCACCTATGCTAGCAGACCAGACCCAGTGCAAAGGTCAAACAGAAGATAATTCTTCCATCCATGTGTCCTTTTTGCTATTCTACCTGTGCGAGTGTTACTGAACCAAACTAGGGTCTGCTCTCCCAATGCAGCAAAGCCAGGACACGGAAGCCTAAAGTTGCAGCAGGAGAAAGGCATTTTTATTACTTGGCACCAAGCAAGGAGAACAGGCAGCTAATGCTTAAGACACAAACTCTCTGATGGCTTACAAGCAAGTGTTTTTAAAGGCAGATGTACATTTCAGGTAAGCAGAAGTTGCAGGCAAAATC